>WAAD01021474.1:0-31342 GCA_013389945.1 Fregata magnificens | reverse complement strand
ATGTAATGGTGCATTGCAGATGGCCTTCTCTTTGAAACCCTTTTCACAGTGCTGCTGCTCAATTTGGGACTTTAGCAAGAATTCTTTTTCCCCAGTTAACTTCCCCCATCCTTCCAACCAGGACAATCTTGTGACTGTTTTGCTTTCTTTTAATAATAATNTCAACCCATCCTAAAAACCACGTCAACCAGGACTCACACAGCTCCGCCACGGTGCCAGTGTTTAGGGAGTGAACCCCAGGAGGAGCTGGAGCCCCCAGGAAAGCCCCTTGCCCCGCAGGCACACACCACCAGCATCAATGATGGAGCTGTTGCAGGGCATGGCTGGAATTTAGCCGTCAGGGACTACAAACAGGTCTGAACTAAATGCATTAAAAAAAAAAAAAAAGAAAAAAAAGAAAAAAAAGAAAAGTTTATATCAGCCCTTAAAATCAGTGGAGGTGTCTGTGCTCCTTATTGAAGGCAATTAATAAAAGTAGATTCCTTCATATCAGGCATTTGGGTACTGAAACTTTGTTGGCCATTATAAACCTCAAATTCTTTTATTACCCATTTAATCTTGTAATTTGAATTGTTTTTTGTTTCCTGAGAATCAAACTATAAGGGTACAAATTTTCAGGTGGGGATTCTTCATATATTGACCTAACTTTAAACTGTTAACAATATCTAAATAAAGAGAAGTGAAAAAAGTTTCAAAAGAGGTGTGTGCAAATAAGTGAAGAGAGGAATGGAAGAGACATGGGTACACTGGAATAGATACTCAAGATTTTAAGGAATAGCCTGAAGCTGGTCATAATTTCAAATCTAGATGCAAGTTGCCTATTTACACCTACTTTCTCTGCAAATTCTTGAATTTTTAAAGGGAAATGTAAGCATTCAAGCAGAAATTACACAACTATTTCTCTTCTGTGTGGTAATCCTTTTTAATGCAAAAATGTGGATTTTTTTAAAGGTACAGTGGATGACTAATCTTTTGAACAAGTTAGCCCGAATAGAAAGTAAGTAGAAGTAGGAAGAATGCTTGTGTAGAAGAATATTGAAGGAAAAGGCAAGACAGTGAAATACTGCAATTGTTTTTTCCTGTTGTTGAGCCTTCTGTCTCTAGACCTCAGCTGCACCAATATTTCCTCCAGGAAGTAGGAGACATAATGAATGTGTGTGTTTTTTCCAAAAATGAGTTTATTAAAAGAAAAAGGTCAGTAGGGCTCCTCACAATTTGCAACCCTGTTACGCACAGAGGCAGTGTTCTGCCAAGCACTTGCAAACACTATTGACTTTCCTTAAGTTCAGAAATTTTGCATAATGGCTGTATTGATTGATTTATTTATTTTTAAGTAAGGAAATACACAAAGGAGAGAAATGAATAATCTGACGATATGTTTTAGAGATTAGCATAGTGGAGTTCTCTTGTAAAGATCAAATAGGGCCACATGCACCCCCTGGTTTTGATTGCTGAATCACAGTGATCGATGCAGCAAGGCCCTATCAGACCATTAAACATCTCTTGTACCATGAGCCATTGCTAAATGCTTCAAAACAAGGTGCAAGATATCCTGTAGATAATAAGAGTGGAATATGCTGCCCAGAGAGTATTAATCTTCCTAGCCTTCGTTTATAGCCTGCATCATGAAGATTTATATCCTTTTAAAACAACCAACAAAATCCCCCCTTTCCTATCTAAGTCTCCATCTTTTTGTTCTTGCAAAGAAACAAAATTTTTGTCTTCAGCCAGCATCAATTCTGTTAGATATTTAAGCCTTTCAAATGAAAATCTGTGTATGATTCTAGTACTGTAATGAATCCTCTGGGCTTCAGTAGACTTCCTCCTCTGCTTACAGATATGCATATGCGTAAGGATCTTGATGCACTGGGACGTTAGCATCTAGAACAAAATTGACATCTAGCACCTGAATGTCATTTCCTAAAGTTATCAAATTTTTGCAGATGAATGGTTAGCAGAATCTTGTCAAACTGTATGATTCTGATGTTAAAGAAACAAATAAACAGTATATCTGCTGCTTCATCTAACAAGTTTGCTATCCTTTGATCAGCTAGATGTGATCCAGGAAATCAAATGATTACTTAAAATTTGTCTTCCCATAACTGAGTTCTACTGTATTTATAGCAACTATATTCCTGTGTATTTTTTCTTAAATTTGAGGGTACAATAAAATATTCATTTTTTTAGAGTAAAATGTTCTGCTTCTTAAAAATAAGTTTTTAAAATAAAAAGTTTTGCATAAACTAACTAAATTGTTTTGCATTAACTAATAAGTCCTCTAGAGAGGTGTTATGAATTAAAATGTTTCTGACTCAAATCAGAATTTTAGGCAATGGCAAAAAAAAATCTATGCATGTTCTATCTATTTAATCTATCTGTCTAGTTAACAATTCTTATTAGGAAAGTCTACTTAGGAAATATGCATTTTTCTGTATCATGGCCAAAATAAAGAGGGAGCTGTAAAAACAGTTGGTAGCTTCAAGTCTTGGTGTTACTAGCATCTATTCAGTGTCCATTTAATAATTTTTATTTTTTTAACAGGTTGACAATGCCATCAAATATTCCAACAGTTTATCTCTGACCGTTCCATTGTGCAGCAGCATCTGCAAACAATTTGGGTATAATGGCAGTCTACAACAGATATTTCTAAAATTAGAGGAGTTAGGGGCATAAATATATTTAGTTTTTAGAATATGAGATAAATTTTTTCTTCCATATTTAAGCTGTAGAACATAATCTTTTTTCCTGTGCCTTTCTTCATCCATGTTACATAAATTCTTAGCAGCAGTCAGTTAAAAAAAAAAAAATAAAATTACCTTTTCCTCTGAAATAAATGTTTCTAGCTATTTCTTTTAAAATATAAAATTTAAAAAGAATATTCAAANCCCCGTCTTTGCTTTTGTATGTGCTTTAGCTTTATTAAATCCACCTAATTCATGGTTCTGCTATTAGCTTCCTTAAAAAATTACTCTGCCAATAGATTTAAACATCATTGGAAATATCCTCTGTATTCTGCCTGTGTTGTTCTTTATTTCACTTAATTAAGCTTACGTGTGTGTATGTGAATTACTGGAAGCCTCTCTGTGTCTTTTGTAGTGTTTATTCCCAATTATAGTACCTTTCATACTCATTAGAGAACTAGAAATTGACCAAAAATTTGATTTGGTGATTAGGTGATTGGTGATTGATTTGGTGATTTGGGGCATTGCTGTTCTGTATGAATGGACAAAAGATATCATATCATCTCCCAAAGGGTCCAAAAGAGGAAGCAGTAAGATCTCTATTATAGAGACCAGGAGAGAGTTGCGGAAAGTTTGAGTCACATTAGAAGCCTGATTCAGAGCTAATGGTGATTTTTGATCTTCCAAACCATAGCTTTCCTCTTTAGGTGAAAGACCATCCTTTTTTTCTAAGTATAGTAGGCGAGATTCTTTTCTTTTACATCTATACCCATTAACTTTCTGTCTTAGTATCCACATAACGGTTCACTAGACACTAAAAGTTGCACTTAAATAATAATGAAGCTACGTATAGATGGTCGGAGTTTTTAAAATATATTTTAAACTGAACAAATAATGTATCTCTAAAAATATCTTTTAGCAACCTTCAAAGGTATTCCCACCAGTCATTCTGAACTGTTTTGGTAGATAGTAGGGTAACTAATGTTGTAAGCTTCTGTACAAATCTTGTTAATATTACTGTTTTTTCCTGTTTCTGCTGTAAGGTTATGACACCCACACGTGTCAGGAAATACAATGTATGACTGAATATGCTATATGGCAAATTTTCCTGAAATGTATATTCTAAGCACAGAGCTGCAGAGACTATCTACTGACATAGAAATATGAAATTCAAAATATACCTTTTAAAGGAATTTCTATGGTAACCATATTAGTTTAATTTGCTGTTAATCCTCTAGCGTTTTTAGACCAGTTTCCTTATAGAGTGGTAAGAAATGCTATCCAACCTCAGGCTTTGGAAATGCAGTCATCAACTCTAGAAAGGATTTGACTCGAGAAGCAGAGGTTTTAAACCAACTGGGAACAATGTGACAGAAATCTCCATCTGCATTCATTCCATGTCTAGTCTTTTGAGAAGTAGGCTCAGAAACACAAAACAGAAAACACAGATGAGACAGGGTAGCATCTGTTTATCCTCGGAGCCTCCTGCTGTGGTTTCTGGTCATCTTCTCTCTTGTCCTCAGTTTCTCTTCCTCATCTCTCATCTGGTTCTTGCAGCCTGGACAAGACTGCTGTATCTACATTTCAAAATCTAGATTTTAACGTTTTAACAAACACTTGGGGATAGGAAAGGAGGCTCTGGTTACAGGAGGGAGAAACACAAAAGCAGAGTTTTCCTTCATTTTTTCCCCTTCCTTCTGCCTGTCAAGTTTATGATGTTGAAGTTCAATAGGAAGGATCTGAATCTTCTTCATACCATTGGGCACTGGGGCAGAAAAATCCCTTAGGCTGAGCTGCACTGAGTTATTCCCCTAGCTGTCAGTACTTCCTAAGCGAAGAAGTGCAGCTCCGCATGCCAGGCTCTGAGGAGCCTCACCTGGATTTCCTCTCTCGAGGATCGATGACTTCTCTTATTTGAGCACCCTCCAACAGGATTCAAAAGATCTCTGCTTTCCACTTGGAGCCCCTCAATGTGTAATGTGTTGGGGTTATTTTTTCTCAGCAGTGTAATTTCATGAAAGCTGAAGCTATTTTCAGACCTGTGTGAGTTTTCCTTACCGCAGTAAGCTTACTAAAATGTAAGTTACTGGAGTTTTTTTGTTGTTTTGGTTTATTCACCAATTCATAGAGTATAAAATGTCAATCTGAAACACTTGTGGCACGGCCAAAATGCAAGTCAGCTCATAAAACTCATGATCATTAGCTGATAAGAATAAAAGGAGTCGTTTGTATTTTGAAGGAAAGGTACTATGAGGGGAAGGTGGCTTATTTGCATTCACGTTGATACTTGAAAGTGAAAGTGTTTTTATATATTTAGAAACATTTGATTGACATTATCTAGAGGGAAATTTTCTTCTGTGATCTGGCCACATGATAGCGCTTTATGGGCAATAGACAAATATGCAGGAGAGACCATGTTTAACTTAAGGAGTGGTTTCTACAAAGCTTTGTAAGGGATCTGTTTGCTTATACTCGTGGTTTGCTTTAAGGTCATGAGTAGTCCCATTATTTTAAATGCTGTGTTGACCAAGGCCAGAGAAGCTTTGCATGGTCAAACCTTCAGCATGTGTTACCTCATGCTGCTTTATTTCTTCATTTAAGATATTCACTAAGTTTCTCATTGACTTAATAGTATTTTTGTTTGTTGATGCCTGTGTCTCCTTCCCACTAATTTAGACTACAGGATTGTCAATAATATGCAGAATTATTTGGATTTTAATAGCCTTTCATTGCTTTTTTCCCCCATGGGAATAAAAACAAAAAAAGAAAATCCCATAAGCTCTTGTGCGTTAACACACTATCTCTTAGGTATTTCTGTTGTCTTTTATATTGGGAATTTTAATGTCATTTTTCATTGAGATTTACTTAGTTTTTAAGGAAATCTGTAACCTTGTATTTAACGTCCTGGAAAATGGATCCTGGAAAACCCGTCTTTGCTACACTGATTTCAAATATCTTATAGTCAACTTCCCAGTCATAATTTGCTCATCTCTTTTAATAAATTAACGACCTGTCCGTCTTCTGCAGCATGAGTGCCCAAAGCTTAAGGGAACAAAAAGCAGCTTTTCTAGGCAACTCTGTAGCCCTGTATTTGATACTCAACAGATATCTGGGGCAGTTGAAATTGATTTTGAGTACCCTGAGAGCTGGTCTTGGATACGTCTGACTTCTTATTTTCTTCTTCTCTTTGTGGTTCATTCTGCTTTCTCTTATTTTTCATACCTCCTACTGAAGTCACAGAATGGTTAGACTGACTATTACATTTCTAATGGATTAGTTGAGTACTGGAAAAGCCAGAGGATATTAGCCTTTTCACATTCAAATGTGTCATATACAATATATGTGGTTCTATGAATATTTAATTTGAGTGAAAGGCCTGTCAGAATACGATTTCACTGAGTAAGAAATCGCTTTTCATTTCTGGATTTCCTGGATATCCAGTTTGCTTCCTTCCTTTTTACAATGTTCATTGAACATTTTCAGCCAAACTGAAACCTTTGGCGAATCCTGATCCCAGTGACAAAATTCATATTGAGTTTTTGTTTTCATTTTAAAAGAGAATTTTGTCCATTCGATTTATTTGACATTTGCTTCCTTCTCCTGTGTTCCTTCAGTTGGATCTTTAGGGGCTGTGTTGTCTGTAATGTCCCTCAAGCAATCAGACGTGTTGGCACTTAACAGATACTGAGAGTTCAGGCGTGATATTGGAAAAAAAAAAGTAAGCTATAATTTTCCCTGTATTACTTAATTCCATAAGAAATGGTGCTGAGCTTCAGATTGTTATGCTGGAAATTATAACTCCATGGTCAGACAAAGCAAGCTGGTTTATTGTCAAGGGAGCAGGAGCCTGTTCCCCAATCAGCAGTAAAACAATTTATGGGAGGAGTATTTGTTTCTCCAGCACAAAATAAAAACTGTTTGCAGGGTATTGTAGCTAATGACAGGATGGATAAATCATGCATCTGCAGAACTCCTGGTATACAATAGATATAACATTGCGGGAAAGAAATCATAGCTTTGATAAATCTCCTAATCCCACAGTGAGGTTTACAAAAGCATGCGGGTCCATCCACAGGAGTTAGCTGTAGAGTGGTACATTGGGTAGCTCTGCAGGATTTACAGAATTCTTCCCAGTGGCCAAATTCATTTCATAACCACATTGCATTTGGTAAAGTAAGCATTTTGTGGATGCGAAGACTTGTAATATGCATGCGATGCTGGAATCAACGTTTTGCCTACTGCAGCTGAGGAAAGAAATCTGACTTTTTCTCATTTGGTAGAATTGTAGAATTGATGTTGTGCCACAGACAGTTTTTGGTTGTTCATAAGCATCCCTCTTCCCTGGTATGTGAATCTGGATTGCACTCACTGGTTAATGTTGCAGACTTGCTTAAATTGTCAGCCAGCTGTTACCCCTGGGATTGTATAAAAGAAGTTGCACATCGCAGATCTCGTGTGAGGAAAATCATTTTGTATCCAAGACAGTGGTTGATTTATTGTTCAGGGAGTAATTCAATATACATGTAGTAAACAGATACATCAGAAAAAACATTAAGATACTGCAGACCATAGTGAAACATACCTTTGGGTACTGTAAAAGGGGAAGGAATTCAAGTGTTAATGAAATAATTATTTTTCTCCCCGAACTATCAAAAAATAATGAGTTTTACAAAAGATGTTAGCTGTCTGTAAAAAGTCCCAATTTTGCAGACAGGTAAATGCTAAAATCAGTCATTAATCAGTAAAGCCCCTGAACTTGTGTTTCAGTCAGCAGTACATAGGTCCACATAAAAAAATAAGATGTAGCTAAAAGTGGTTTGTTGACTTACAGCCAAACTAGTACAAGACTCCTCTGTACCTGGGAATGTGATCCTAGGAAATGCACTTATCACGTGTTAAATTTTTTTTCAATTTTTGCAGCATCCCTTTGTGTCTGGTATTTTACCAAGGGAATGCTGCAAGTCCCAAATACTGCTGTGTAGTTTGCAGAAAAGACTTCAAGAGTGGTAACTGTCATACATGAGAGAGGAATTCTTAGACCTTGTAAAAATACTGTTCCAGAGATCTGCCAAGACGAGAGACTTAATATGATATGTTTTGTATGTAATCAACAACTTTCCTTAAGATTAGTGTTCACCATTAGACTTTCTTACCTGGCACAAATCCTCCCCTTCAAGTTCTTTGCCTCTGTGACTCGCATGTTCTCCAGCTCCTGATGGAAGAACATCCTTTTCTCCAGTCACTCTGTTCAGAGGAGCTGTATGTGCATTCATAGGAGTATTGGATTGAGTGATTATTTCATATGGGTGACTTTTTTAGAAATCAGAACTATGCAGCACATGCAGGTCATCTGTGGCAGGGTCTTAACCAGTGGTATCTTGCCAGAATTTACTGGAAACACTCAGATCATGCTCATCTTGGGTTAACATAATGCTTCACTACTTTAAATTGTAACCTTGGTGTTGTAAAAAAGGCTGGAGTAAATTTAACAGATGCCAGTGTTTTTTATTTTTAGAAAAAAATTAATGACCTACCATTACAGGGTCATATTCAATGTCCTTCTGAGGTTGTTATGACTTAAATTTCTCACAATAGATTGACTAAATATTATTTTGAACAGAGGAAACTTTGACCTTTTCTGTGCCCTTACTTCTTTCAAAGTGAAGGAGGAGGGAGGAGGAGGGGTCTTGGAGTCAAGACATTCACTGAGTTCAAAACTAAATTAAAGGTTTAAACTAGACCAATAAGAATCCCACCTAACAACATACCTTTTGATCCCAGTTTACTTTTTACAAATAACCTAACAAAGATAAAGAAACAAAAAATATCCTTTGGAAAGTCTCCCTTCACTTCTCCTTCTGTGGAAGGAAGACATACAAATGAGCAGTCCAGGAGCATGAGTATCCCCTTTCCCTACGGCTGGGTACAACATAGGTAACAAAACCAATGCAAGTTTCTCTTATGCATGCAAAATTCCTTTTCTTATTCCGGAGAAACCGTGTGAAGCACACGAGCATTTCTTGTGACTTTTACTTGGTCTTTGCACTGAGCTTGCCTGCCGAGATATTGGCGGTGGTAATGCTTTTTGGGAGGTGCATGTGTGCAGAAGTTGACTGAAACCCAGCAGTCTCCTGCCTAGAGAACCATCAGGTAACAGCAACTTTTGATTACACCCAGGTCTTCCACACAGGTTGCCAAGAGACTTTAAGGCTTTAATCTGAATTGTCACTGGCATGTCTCTTGTTACTAATTCTTTGCCCCTTGGCACTGACGTGGATGATAAGAGGGCAGAAGACCAGGTCTCGTGGTCATCTTCAAACCATGAAGGCCTTCATTTTTCAGCTCCCCTGCTCACTCTCTGTAACTACAAGAGCAGCGTTTCATACTTTGCCCAGGAAAAAAATGCTCTTAGGATTCAAGTAACAGTTAAAAGTACAACATGAATTACAGTGTTGAGTCACTGGAAGTGACAGCAATTCTAACCAGAAAAGTGTGAAAACCATATATACTTTGTTTTCAAGGCATAACTCTGGGGAAAAATAACAATGAGTGGCAGACTCTTTTTCTAGAATACATTCCTCAGGAGTTATTTAGATAATTTGGGACCTATCCTAAAAAGTGTCTCAAGTTTGCATTCCTATTGGGCCCCAGGTCTAAGTGACTCAGCTGTGCTGGTTGTGTCATTCGTCCTGTTTGCAAGGGAGCCTGCTGAGCACAGGTAGCCCAAGGAAAGCATTCCTCTCCCACCTGCCGGGAGGGGGCAGATGGGCTGCACACCCTGGGTTTTGGCATGATGTGGGCTAGCGCTCAGTGCTCTTGGATCCACTGGATGAGCTATAGCCTTACATGTATGCCGAGATATGAAATACAGCCTCCTCATTTCTCTGTGGTTTCAGTGGAATGCCATTTCTCTTAGTTTATCCTGTTTTTCCAGGTACAGCATATTGAGTTTCAATCCCATGTCTGGAAAAACAATGTTTCTCTTAAATTTGGTCATGTCTCTGAAGTTTTTTCATAGAGGTTATGAGACAAACTTGATAAACTTGAAATCTGCAATGGCCAAATATTAAGAGCTTAGTTCTTACTGGAACAGATGGAATCTGGTTCTAGACTGTAAAAGATTTGCAAGCTGTAGTGAAAGATTATGTTGGGAAAAGTAGCAGCACAAAATTCCTCTTTCCTGCTAATAAAAAAAAATCTGCAATATCTTCCATGTTTAGTTTTCATAACAATCCAAAAAGAAAAAAACACCCATACTCTTCAATTTCACAATTACCACAATCTTTAAGGTGTCTCAGGTGGATTTTGTGATGAACTAACTTCAGATTTGGTTTGCCAGTTTCATATTTTCTCTGAGCAAGAAAACAAATGCATCATTTTAGCTCATGCAATAATGTTCCAGGGTAGCTATTTTCATTTCTGACTTTTCCAGGTTATAGGAAAACTTTGATTTCTATGGGAACAGTAGTATTTTGTAAAGCATCCAAACTTTTAAGAGCATAGGACTGTGCTTTGCATCATGGTCTGATCCAAATACAGGCATATAGAGTTCCTGCAAGCAGTATCTCCAGAATGGCAGTTTCTCTACTTGGCCTTTCCCAACTCCTGTAATCATTTTGACATCCAAAATAAGGGATGTCACCTCCCTTGAAGGGATAGGGCGAAGAGGGTGGACACCCTTTCAAACATAAGTCCTTTCACAAAAACCCCCCAGAAGATGCAGCTGGAGACAGAACCATTCTGTAATCAAAATCCAAGGGACTGGAGACAGCTCAAATTGTGTGGGCTAAGAAAATGACATCATAGCTCTGTGAAGTTGCTTTTAAAATATGAGGTAGTGGGAGGCTGAATTCAGATGTTATTTACACCTCTTTAATCCCACTTGTCTTTTTTTTTTTTTTTGAAGTCAGTGCAAGTGGAGAGGTAACTAACATAGAGTAGAATATTTGAGCCTCTCTCTTCTTTTGGAGTGCCAAAGCCAGTAATAATCACAGCGTTTTGGAATAGTTGGCAGAAGGGTATCTGATAGATGTCGTCAGTCTTGCATTTGACGTAATGGAGAATCTCAGAACTAGCACATAGTTTTCCTGCTAGTTTTCTGCATGATGATGCGGTGTTGCAAAGAGTGGAGAGCACGGGTGTGATTACATGAAGACTAAGTCTACATCAGAACTATTTATGTTGCTTAATGTCCTAGTCAAATGGTGTGCTTTATTCACATACAAATAGGAAGGAGTGGCTGCTAGTTCTTACATCTACTATAAACTGCTTTAAAAGTTAGAAATGTTGCACCAGTCAAAAATTTTGCCACCATTTAACATTTGCACGGTGCTTTGAAGATAAAAAGTGCTCTGTAAATACTATGTTCTATTTTTTCCACTGTCAGACTTCACACATCAACTATTAAAAGAACTAAGAGTTGAAAGCAGTTAAGCTCAAGAAATAGTAATAATACTAATAGTACTTTGCACTCTCACTCACACTTACGTCCAAAAATGTTCAAACCTTTTACAAACATGAGGAAAAGGTTAGCCTAGAAGTTTTAAAATAAGATTATCCATACTTATAAGCCAGAGAAATTAAGGCATAGAAAAAAAAGGGTCATATTTTAAAATATGCTTAGACATTTAAATTTTACTGTTCTCAATTTTAGTTTGCATTAGACTGTTAGGGTATAAAGGTACTGGAGTGACTTATTCAAGGAAAAGAAAACTCTCCCCTAGCTTTGTAATATTTGTTGTTTCTGGCAAAACATAGCAAGGAGGGCAGCAGCTCTTTTTTGTTGTAATCTGATAATTTTCTGCAGAAGTTTTCTGAGAAAAGCTGATCAGGTTGTTCCAGGAGTGGCAGCAGTGGTCTACCAATGACAACCTAAGAGGTATAAATAAGACAGGGTTATGGGGAGAGGTGATACCTTGTATTGGAGTAATCAATAGAGTTAGGGGGGAATAGATGCACTTTCAGATCCTGAATAAAAGCTTGTGTGCCACAAGACCTGCCAGTTTGTGGTGGGTTGACCTTTGCTGGCTGCCAGACACCCAGTTGCTCTTTCACTTTCCCCCCCTCAACAAAATGGGGGCAGAAAATAAGACAGAAAAGCTCATGGGTCAAGATAGGGACAAGGAGATCACTTAGCAATTACCGTCACAGGCAAAACCAGGCTCAACTTGGGGAAAATTAATTTATTGCCAGTTAAAATAAGTTTGGAGAGTGAGAAGCAAGGACAAATTAAGAGAATACCTTCCCCCCCAAATCCCCCACCCCCCGCTTTTTTCCCAGGCTCAGCTTCACTCCTCCGTTCCTGACCCTGTGCCTGCTCCCCACCCCTACTGGCACAGGGGGATGGGGAATAACAGCTCCTCTCTCCTGCACCTCACACTTTTCCCCTGCTCCAGCATGGGCCACAGTTCCTTCAGGACATATCCTGACATATCCTCCAGCATGGGATCGTCCGCGGATCCTGTCCCAGAGTACCTGCTCCAGGCGGGCTCTCCAGGGGCTGCAGGGGAGCCTCCTCACCCTCCTCCTGCTCTCCCCTGGATGCTCACAGTGATGTTTCTCACTTTTTTCCTCATTCCCAGGCAGCGTTTTGCCCTTTCTTAAATAAGTTTTCCCAGAGATGCCACCACCTTGGCTGAGGGGCTCAGCTGTGCCCTGCGATGGGTTGCTTGGAGCCAGCTGGAACCGCCTGTGTCTGACATGGGGCAGCCCTGGCCTCTCCTCACAGAGGCCACCCTGCACCCCACGCTGCCAGCACCTGGGCACCCGCCCCCAGCACACCATTTTTGCCTCCCAGCTCCACCAGTTGGCCCAGTGTCTTTCCCACAGGCACCTCTGCGCTGAGGTGGGAAGGCTGCAGAGATGTGCAGCATTTTGTTGTTCGGAGGACACCTTGAATTCAACACGTCAACTTTTGGGGTCCCTGATCTCATGTCTTAGCTTCCCAACCACCCTAGGTTAGAGCCGCGAGGTGACCAGGCTGTCCCGGGACTTGGTGGCTGGTGGTGCGGATGTCTCTCCTCTGGCTGACAACCTGGATAGCTTCAAGATTTCAAAGCCAGTTATCCTGGGAGTGTCTTCGTGTATTGACTTTTGTTTTGTTTTGGTTTTTTCTGGAGATAAGCCAGCAGAAAGAGAGAAGCTTTTATCAGGTCAGAAATAGTAGCCCCCCTACAAAGCCATTCAGAGCAGAGGGCTCTCTGTGCAGGGACTTCCCTCCCACAGCCGCCCGGCTGCCCCGAGGGGTAGCAGGGTACGTGGCATCTCGCTTCCCACCTCTGCGTCCTGAATGACCTGCGCGGGTAGGACACTCGGCTGATCTTTGACGGTCTGAATGGCTAACCATTTCTAATGCGTCCCCCGTGAGGTGGGAGCTGGGTGAAGGAGCAGAAGCGGGGCAGAGGGACTCATCTTTGTGCCTGGATTTAGCGCTGGGGCTGAACTGTGCCTCCAGCACAGTGGCAGATACAGGAAGGTGTTTTGTGTAGCACGCAAGTGCGAAACAAACTCAGTCAACAGGCAGAAGGTTGTTCAGCATCTGAGGCAGGCTGTTTAAAAAACAGACTTATTTTTGCTCCTGTTCTCTAATATAGCAATAGGTATTGTGCGTGTCTGTGTGGTGCTAATAGCCCATCTCTCCTTACTGTAGTGGAGTTCGCTGCCATAGTGAAAATAATCAGTTAACAATTATCACAGCTGACAATGCATCTTCACATCCCATCAGCCACAGACATTTTCCACTGGTCCACACAATGCAGACCCACCAGAAATAATAGGAAGGAGCAAAACTATTGTTAGGATACAGCAGCTCAATATTCACAGAATATTTGGCCGGGATGAACTCCTCAAGAGGAGTTAATAAGCAGCCATGCTTGAATACCTGATGTTTATAAAGAGGAGAAATGTACACGGAGAAGTACATTATGGCTAAAAACCTACTTGATCTGTCCGAAACAAAACCTAGCCTTCATCTCTCATGTAGAAGCAAGTCTACCAGGACCCAGAAAGAGAGATTTGTCTTTGAGGAGCGATCTGAAAGATAAGTAATATGTCAAAGGAAAGAAAATGCAGTTTCTGCTCCTTGGGGAAAGAGGGTAAAAGGGGAAGGAAAAAAAAAAGAAAAAAAAGAAAAAAACCTATTAAAACGCTTCAGTTTTTTTCTAGCTGTAGCCATAGCCTCTTTCCTTTGATTTGTCATGATTTAAATTCATACAAAAAGATTTATTTCAAATAAGCCCCTTTAACTGTAGGGGCAGATTTTTTTTTTCCCTAAAGCCTTTTGTAAGAACAAAGTAACCACTTGTCACACACAGTGACTAATGAGAGTTTAGTGTGGGTTTTAGTGTTCATTCATACGCTTTGTGTTCAGCTAGTCGTAAGTTAAATCTTTAGAAATCACACTGCAGGAATCCTTTGCTTAGGGGTGGGGGCGGGAGGCAAATCTGTTGAGATATGGAGAACTGGTGAGCGGAAACTGCTCTTTTCAGGCTTCCTAATCGGCGGCACAGGAAATAAACACATGCAGGAAGTCATTTGGCCTTTTCTTGAACTTAAAGTTTATACAGCAATTGATAACCGAGGGAAACTTTGTGTACTTAAACTTTTGAAAATTAAATGAAATGAAGAGGGCATGTTCAGCCGATGCCAGCATGGCCTGTAGTTTCCACAACCAGCTCATCTAAATACAGTATTAAAAATTGGAAAGATTATACAGGGTGTATATTTTTATAGCTAGAATATGTCCTTGAAACCTTTTTGTATGTCTTCTCTCCATCTCGTTTTCCTTCCATTTCACTAATCCTCTCCCAATGAAACTGAGCTGAAGCATTGAAATGAAACTGAAAGTCATGTTTACAAAGCTGTTTTCTCTGCTTCTGCATCAGACTCTGCTCTTTCATCCTTTCCCTGACCTTCTCATTTATCTTGTAAGCACTTCAGGGTAAGAATGGTTTTGGACCATGTGAAACACCTTGTTCGGTGGCAGCCCATATTGATATTTGGTTAATGCTACATATATTGTGTATAGAAGTTGTCTTTGAAAGGAGGGCAAAACTAAATGAAGCGTCATTCTTGAATATAGCTTTTGAAATTGATAGCATCAATTTACTAACAGGGACATTTATAAGCATTTCTAAGAAATATTCTTCGTGTTCATATTTCTCAAGCTCTCACTGTGTTACTAAGGTCACTGTGAATGTAATGCTTCAAAAAGAACAGTTTCAGGTTGATAATAATTACAATTAGTTGGTGTAAATTTGCAGGGGATATTGAGAACACCTTTGCCAGTAAAAAGAAAGCAAGCAAAACCCAAATGCAGAACAGAATATGGAGGAAAAAGTACATTTGCATGTCTTTGAAGACCAACCTAAATATCTGCTAAATGCATCCACTTCTAATGCATCTTCTACTCTTTTTGAAAATTGATTTTTTTTTCCCTGCCCTAATAAACCACCCCTATCAGTGCAAGCATTTATTAGGAATATTTTTTATAAAATGAGGACTAGAAACAGAAAACTGCAGTTAAAATAAAGTAAAATGAGAGAAAGCCAGAAAGAATGAAAGTGAATTATACATCTATAGTCTGGGTTACTTTCAGATGAAGCTATTGAATTAACTTTAAAAAAAATTAATTGAAGATTTTGGCTTTTTTTTTTCTTCTGCATTTTAAGTAATTAAAAAATGTCATGAAGTTTCATAGTCTGTTTAGAAGTTTACATATTTGAAATGTAGGGGTGCCTTTGTGTGATGGCTTGGCCTTACCTAGCCACTAGATGGGATTTCAAGACTCCAAGAAATATATCTAAACATTGGCCCCAAACTGCCATTTACTGTAAAATGGACATAGCTGATCAGGAGCTCAATAAATGTCAATATGTAGTTCGTTATAATAAATAAATGTGGAAGTTTCAACTATTAATCTTGCAGGATTGCACCCTCTACACATTTTCAGAACATCCCCTTATCTCTATCGCTTATCCATTGCCCATTTGATTTACATCCCAGCCTGAAGTCTAACAGTCATCAGTCTTTCCTTTGGGCTTTACAGCGACATAGCTGTTTCACTGATATCTTTGAAGGAATCAACTTCTTGCATTTCCCAGTTCCTCACAGGAAACATTCAAGTTTGTTCCAGACTGTGTGGCAGTATGTATATGCACAATGATGATATGTAGCTGCATTGTTTGTATTCTACCCTAAAAGCTATTTTTACGTTGCATTTCTTTCTTTTTTGATAGTCCAGCTCCACAGTGAGAACGTACCAAAACAGTAAATCAAGAGTGACCATGAGCCCTGGCTTTAGCTCCCAGTGGAATAGCAGCCAACCTGCTTGGAATACATACACCTTTCCAAGAGCAAGCTTGCACTACCAGTCTCATGCTAGCTACACCTACTGTGCTGGACATCCTGCTGTAAGTAATTATAAACTTTTCTGCAGTTACCTGAATGAGCTGTTTGATTCCCTGGGAGGTGGAGGCGCTCAGGGGCTGACAGTTCAGCACACTTTGCCAGCGCTCTTTGTGTCCCATGGCAGTCAGGACAGCTCATGCGTAATAACTGTAACTCTAGAAAATATTAGAATGAGTCTAAGACATAAGCAAATGTGAAAGTTTCATGGCTCAGTAGAAATACATATATTTTTGTACATTTAGCAGCCCTTCTCCTCGCATGAAATTACTGTTGTGTGCCTGGGTTTCAGTGTCAGGGATGTGGGCTGGAAAGCAGTATTATTGATGGCTTCTTTTCTGTTTCTAGTGAGTCTGTTACATGAATGAATTATTCTTTCTACTTCAGAGATTTTAAATTTTATGGATGAGTCAGTGAAGGAGGGCATCTCTTCTCATCACTACATTTGTTAATACTCACTACTTTATCATTAATGTGATCAGTAGTGAACATGCAATCTTGTTGCTAAGCAAAGACTACTGGGCTTCTGTAATTTGCATGAACTGGTGGCCAAAAAGAATGGGGAGGGGGGCTCACTGTTGTTGTGTATTTTAATTTGACAACCATGAAAGGGTCACAACTGAAGGCTGATGGTGGTTTTTGTCATATTGATGTAGCAGACTGCTTATAGCAGAGCCCTTTCATTCTTTTAGTTTCTGATTTTGAAAGACTCTGAGAGAGTTAACTGGGGAAGATCTCGTTAGTGTAAGCAATCTTCCTTTTTTCCCAACTCTACGCTTTGTTGTGTTAATGTTTGGATTTTAACTTAGCTTTGGATATCGTTAGAACTTCTTAAAGGATGTACTATCGTTAGAACTTCTTAAAGGATGTACTATCTTAACATCCTGTCATGTGTATGTAATGGAGTTTTGCCATCCTATAGTGAATTCCAGTAGGAAAATAGGGGAAAGTGCAGCTTTTACTACAGAGGGGAGATTGTGCTATGCAATCTGATTGCAAGATCTTTGTGATTTGATTTAGATCTGCTATCTTACCTGCCAACAGACTTTTGGCCAGAAGTTTGGGTTAGGAATTGTCTCAAGCATTAACATGGTAATTGAAATAAAGGAGGGGAATAAATTTGTAAAATCTTATCTCTTTTCTGACGTGGTGAGATCTCAGAATGAATTAAACATCTCTATGGATTCTGCTGTTTGCTCAATTCCATTACGGTGTCATTGAAAATGATAAAAACTGTTGTGAAGGAAGAAGAGGTATTTGGCATCGGAAGGGCACAGATATTTTCCTCATTTAGAATGATGGCTCAAAAAGAGTCCCTGTACAGCTTAATTTAACTTAAACTGTGGGTATTCAAGTCATTAACTGCTCCTTAACTTTGATCATTTAGAATAAACACTACCCTCTCTGTGAGTCAAGCTTTGACTCTACTAAGCAAAAGAGCATACAAGAAGAATGCTCTACTTTCCTGGAAGATGGTTTAAAAATGGAGATATCTTTGTATCCATTTGAATTAAAATGTCAGTCAAGGCATGGCAGTCTTTTTTAGGCTAATTCCACAGTTCCTCTTTCCTTTGCTTAGACTAAAGCTGATGGTACCTCAACTAGAATTGCTTTGCCTGTACAATATTTGTTTTCATTGAGTACCTTAATATGTAGTTGTTGGAAATGATACTTCCATCTGGAAGTTGATTTAGCTGATTGCTGGTAAGTAGAGATTTCAGAATAGCCAGTGTTGCATAAGCCTTTGTGCAGATGAGAAATGCTAAAACCAAGTAGGTAAGTACAAGATAACTAAGTTGTTCGATTAGTCCTGCCCTCAGTGTCCCTGGGTTCAACTGTTTAGAAAACTTGGCACATTTCTTGGCTCCTGCTCATCTGAGGAGCTCTGCTGCGGTGCTACTCAGCAGATGACTGGACTGATTTCCTAGGCTGGGGGTAAGAAGCTGTAACAGGTTAGCTGCCATTGCAGCGCCTACCACTGTGATCGCATACTTTTTCCATACCTTCCATACTTCTGCACACTCTGAGGGTGAGGCCGTAAGCAGGACCTGGGCAAGGCACTTCAGCAAACTCAGCTCCTCCCTCCTGCCGCATCAGATGAGGGTCAAGTTTTCCAAGAGAAAACAATGCCTTAATATTTTCTTGAATATGTGTTGCAGTGTATATGATAAAGTTAGAATTAGTCTGGTTCCTGTTTCTAACTTAGGTTTGTTTAATCTGGGCTCAAAGCAACACTTCTATGGCAAATGACAACAATAAAAGCTGGATACGGAGGAGCTCCTTTATTCGTGAATCTTCCCAGTGTAACGTGCTCAACTGGAAATCTGCTATACTTCAGAGGATTTTATTTGCCCTCATCTGACACAGGTTCACCAGAACAAGCTGGAGGTTTTATTGCTGTATGAAGCTGTTTCTGCAAAACCTCCCACATGGAATATGTCTAAAGATCATTGTAGTTTCTTGACGCTTTGGAGGCAAACAAACTTACGAGCACTTTGCAAGTTCAAGGCAGACAAATGTCAGGGAGTTGGATCTGGCCTTGAAGTACTTAAAGATATTAGTCCCTGGAGAGAGAGCCAAGAGAAAAGCTTTGGATTTCTCTACTGTTTGGAGAAAAGCTGAAGGAGACAAAAAAGCTTCATGTTAATTGGGCCAAATGTAACTAAAAAAAAAAAAAATCCTCTAATTCATTTTTTTTTCTAAATGAAAGTAAAAATATCATACAAAGTGCAATGTTAAGAGACCCTTTTGCCTCTGGCTGGTCCTGAGAAATACGTCTGAACCAAAGGTGGGTGTTTTATTTTATTTTATCTGAGAGCACACTCTGCATCTCTCTTCCATAGTGCTGCAATCGTTGATTAAAAGCAGTCTTTTCAACCTAGAAAAGAAAAGAACAGGAGGTTTGTTTAAACAGAGTAACTTTTCAGCTCTTGGAGTTATCTAAGGGAAAAAAAACCTGCATACCATCACAGTCAACAGTGCAATGCAGTTTTTGAACAAACAAGAAGATGCTAACTTCTCCTAGCTATACTGGGAGGGAGGATCTGTGTATACTAATATGAATGATGATGTGGTAGATGGCCCTTACAAAGTATGTGACAACTTGTTTTTGATATTAGGGGCTAGAAATTCTCCTGGCATTCACATTCAGAGGCTTGCAGCCAGAGAAATACAGCATGTAGTGCTCAGAATAGGAGGAGACACCTAGCCATCTAACATGCTTTTCTCTTGAACTTTCTTCACACAAGGAAGATAAAAAGGAAGATAAAAAAATAGTCAAAGTAATTCTGATTATCCCCACTGGGCAAGATAGGAACAGTCCTTTGAGCACTTTCACATCTGTGCAGGTTTCCTACCCAAGCTTTTTCCAGTGTCTCAAAGACTCACTTAATTTCCCTTTCTCCACATTTTGCTGGAAGGATGATAGCATTTCAGTAGATCTTAGGAAATCTTGTCCGGTGAATTAACTCTTAACAAATGACTGCTTAGATTGTGCTGTAATTTTAAAGAAGTACATGTGTAAAGTGGGAAAACAAAGCACAGATCTCATCTGCTTTTGACTATTTCAGTTGAAATTGTAAGGGAGTCTCATGTCTTTCTTGAATATGCATGTAGCAGTCACAGATATCTGCCACGCTCACTTACGCAGAAGTCAGTCCTTACTTATGAAGGAATTTGTCGATGTGATATTCTTTGATGAAGCACACAGTACTGTTGCAGACTGAGTTACCCTGCAGGGTTTGAAACCTTTGTTGTAGGCCCAGGGGACGATGAATTTAGTTGCCTGTATTAATTTCTTCGTGTGCATACATCTCTGTAGCATATGTGATGTCTTTGCATTCCTTATCTAGATATGCAACTCAGCATATGTAAGACTCTCCGCTAGAATCTATTCTGCACTCTAACAGGATTTGGTCATGCTCCACTAGATCAGTGACAGCCTTCAAAGCATGATTGGTTAAATCTGTAAAGTTATTATTTGGAGCTCTACAGATAATGTTTACAAGCTGTTACATCTGAGATGTCATATGTGGATCAGACAATCAGTTTGCTTAGCAGTACTTCTGTCCTCATTCCAACAGTCTGTCCCCAGACTTCTTTCTGCTAACTTCTTTAAATGCATGATTGCTTCTGAAATTATGCTGTTAGTAGGAATGTGCAAAGCAGAATTTAAAAAAAAAGTGATGCAGAGCTCTATGAGATGCCACTGGCCTTCTTTTACTCACTTCTCTGAGCCCTAGTAGGATCTCAAATCTTTAATCTTAGGAATCTTAAGACCCAGTAGAAGGAGCTATAGCTCCCTTTACACTTTCCCGCTGACAATCCTTGGACAGAAAAGCAGAAAAGGAGCAAGGCTGTCACTGTGGGCAACACTAATGGAAGGTCGTACTCACTGTCAGCATGACTATGCAGAGTCCATCGGAAAAATTTCTAGTGGCAGGTAGGTAACCCTCACTGCTGATGACAGAACTGCAGGACTGCAATGTTGCACAGCTGTAACGCTTTATGTAAACCGACTGTTTTGATCATTACCACACAAATTGGATTAAAATTTGTACTGAGCTCTCAATGATTGACTTTTTTAACAACTTATTTTGTATACATTTATAAAATTAGAAAACCTGCCATTTTTATGTGATTACATAATACAATGTTTAGGGACCACCTGGAAATGTGAGATGCAATTATTAATGTGTATGTATACTTATATGTATCTAATGGCTAAATTATTAGTTTGTTTATATATATTTATGTACACAGATCAAGTTTTTGGCTAAAACCCTTGCAGAATGACATAGGAAGGTTCTCAATGCAGGGCTGGTCTTGAGTGTCAATCTCTAGTCTTCTGATGTGGTCCTGTCACCTGAAATGTAAACCTAGTTAGGGAACACATTCCTGTAAGTGTAATATCCTACTCAAAATTGGTTCTGTAGCACAGAAATAAGACTGACAGAAGCAATATACTGATACATGCCAAATTCTTAAGATAGACCATAAATGATGTGACCATACGCTATACCGCAAAGATAATGTTTTAAGAAGCAACCTTCCTTAAATCAAGGGAGTGTTCGATACATATATTGTGGGTGTCCTGTTCAAAACAGGCCTTTATTTCTGTAGAAATATAAGTAGAACAGATCAGCACTCCAGTTTATTATTTTTTTATACCAAGATCTTTCCAGTGAGTAATTTTGTTGCACCTCTTTTTAGAGAATGAGACAGAGAGTTAAATGCCTATGCAGTATAATACTGTCCTCTATCATCATTGATTTCCAAGATACCTGTTTAAACAGAAGCTGTCACTTTCTGATCTGGCTTGAGCCTCCTGCCTGATTCATTTTGTAACGTCACGAACAGTGGATTGTGGATTCATGAAATAGAGCTGGTCTGATTAGAGAGGAAGAATCTTCCTTTTACACATGCACATCCTTATAATCAGCAACGATGGGAAAGGAAATAAATAGTACAGTAGGCATGAATTGGAAATGTCTCTCTAAGAACCTCTCAATTTCACTTGAAGTTCTGAAATCTTGGTTTTCTCTGTCCTTAGCATTAACCCTTTCTTACCTTCAAGGGCCTTTCATGTGAGATCGATCCCTACCATTCTGCAGCCAGTATTTCTTTGGTGCTACTGGCTGTTGTCATTATAATAGCCACAGGTAAAAAAAAATGGAAATGGGTCCAAAGAATCATACACTGTTCAAGGACCATTGAGCAACATGTCTGCTACATGATGCTTTGGTCATAGTCTTACAGTATATAAAGTGTAAGGGATGTATTTTGATCCTCTAAAGATGGTGATTGCTTTACAGGGTGCTGTCATAGCCCCAGCTTCAGAAGCCCATTAGTTAATCTGGAGAAAGCTCAAGTGTGGGCTGGAGAGAGGCGGAAAAGAGAGTTCCCAACCAGGAGAAAAAAAGGATTTATGATCAGAAGCTATTTTTTGTAATTGCTGATATGTTCCTTATGAAATACTGCAAGAAGTAGTGAGGGAGCAAATGAAAGAGGCAGTCCTTAAAGTGAGAATGAAAAGGATGACATCTCTGTTGCTGGGTGTCAGTTGTGGTATAAGGGAAAAGCTGCGTCGGGTAGGAGGAACGTAAATGAAGAATTGTGGAGAAAGGAGTATTTTTAATTGACAAGATGTTGTAGCTATCAGGTGCAATGAGTAGCTTAGTGATCAAGTGCAAATCCATATGCTAACTGCTGACATAAATTATTTATTCTGTTTATCTATTACCTCCATCTACAGGAACAGAGCCTCAAAAACATGAACTTATTAGGCTGCAAACGTAAAACACATTTTCGCTGTGGCTCAGCTTCTTTGGGGAAGAGAGGGTGGAAATTTCAAACCCCCAAACAAATATGTCTCTTAATTAACTTTTCTCACCATCTGTGCTTACTTATAGCTGAGGCAAGCGGTACCAGTGACTTGTGAGATTGCTTTCAATGCTGCCTCTTTAGGCCAGCTTTTCAAAGCAGCAATCACATGCAGTTAATTCCGATCAGATCAGCTTATCAGCTCAGTTCATTGTAGTGCTTTCATAATCATTCGTGTGTGACAGCCCATTAAAACTTGGCCAGGCCTTTAAAAAAAAAAAAAAAATCAAAAAATCCACCAATGTGTTTTACATTCAGCCTTTTGAGGTATCCAGTGTATTTGTTTTGTGTATTAACCTTTGAAATTGAACTTCTGTGAAGGGTTGTAAGGAAAAGTCACTGGTAATATATGACTTTAGCCAAAGTAGTTTACTGTATTTTACCTCAAAGAGTAGTTTTATTTAAAAATATATATATGATGCTGTGATAATTCTGTTAAATGCTGTCTATGGCTCTGCTTGGCTCCTGCAAAGGTACAATGCTGCGGGTGCAGCCCACCAGACCTGGGAGGGCTAATGTGGAGTCTGTGAAAGGCCACTGCCCATGTGTGGTTCAGGCTAACCAAGTGAGGTTTTCCTTTCTGGAGGACTTTTGGTGGATGGCAATTGCAGTTTGAAGTTGATTGCCCTGGTCAGAAATGGCAAGGCCTCTCAGAGTGAAGAGCACTGATAACGCAAAGTGTTTCAACTGACTTGCAATGAATATTTTTCAAAAAGTCTGGGAAAATGGAGAAGTTACACCTAAATTTGAGTTTGGAGATGTTTGCTTTCAGAATTCTGATTTTTATATGTGAATGTTGTTTTAATGTTATTTTTTCCTGTATCCACTACTCATTTATACAACACTTATATTATGTCGTTATTCTTTCTCAACATATTAATTAAAGGATGTTGTGGATTGATACTTGTTGATGTCTTTTATAGATTTGTCTCTAGCTTGTATTTTAAGAGAAAAAATTCAAATTTTCCACAAAGACCACAGGACAAAATATTTTTTGGAAAAAATCCTCTGTATGTAACTCTTGTGCACTATTTTTCAATAAGAATGATTTCTTTGTGGAAAATATAATAGAAATCTTTGAAATGACCAAAAAATTCATATAGATATATATCCACAGTATTGGTAAAATATGGACTGCTGAAAAGTTTCTCACCACCTCCTAGTGCTAATGAGGTCAACCATTTTGGAGATGGGAACGTTTTGTTTAGAAACAGACTCTGTAGGAATTTTCTTGCTGATTCTGCATTTTAATTCTTGCATACTGAAGTGGCAGATACATGCAGAAAGAAGGTATTTTTGAATAGACTCGAAAAATACAAACCAGATGCTGCCTTTTTTCTTTTTTCTTTTTTTTTTTTTTTGAAAGAAGACAAGAAAATTCCCTAAATTTAGAATGTAAAATAGACTTGTAGGAGGCAGTAAATACAGATCTCAGTAAATGTGTATAATTTACAGCTACAGATATATGTCTACCTATACATATCTCTACATGTATTTGTGTCTGCATTCATATATGTGTGTGTGCATCTATATATATGTACATACGCCCCTCTAATGTTTATTTTGGGTTTAATTTAGCAAATAGGAGGTCTGTGGTTCTAATTTAGCTTCTCCACCTCATTTTCAGTGAGCCAGACAGGTTGTCTTTAGGATTTTTTAGAAAAGGTGATGAGTTCCTCCAGGCTCCAGAGAAAATCCTGGTATTAGGGCTTGAGAGTAGATGCTACAAACTGCCAACCTGTCATGTGTTTTGGAGACATCTGACACTTTTTTGAAAGATTATTTCAAAAGGCCAGCAACTGTGTTGCTTTCATTTTAAACAATTAACATGCTCAGGAGACTTCCTCGTATTGCAACCCCCAATGGTGAAGAGTTTTGGACTAGTCTGTACAAATACTGCTTCAAATAATTTTGCTGATGGAGTTTTTATCTTCTCTCTTAATTTTAATTGGGAGTATTGGTTTAATATAAACCCACCCAATTTAGTGAAGGTATAGGGGATGAAAATTTTCCTTTTGCACTTAGACCTACCTCCTTGCCTTGAAGTTTTATTTACACCAGTCTTGCAAAAGTGATGATATTCAACAGCACTGTCAACAGCGACTTCTGTTTACAAAGGGAGCTGGAAGAAATGCATGTCTGTGGGAAATACTGATTTATCAAAATTGAAATGTTCTTTTGATGAAATTTCAGGTTTTTTACCCTTAACAAATTTCAAATGTTGTTGCTTTACTGGAAACCCAAATGCTGACTAAAGATCGTTTGTCCCTTGCTGTTTTCTGGCATATGTTCCACCAGCGATTTAGACACTTTGTTGAGACCACATGATCTAAAAAAGACCGAAACCCTAGAGTTCCCTGCATGGCCATGATTAATCATCTCCTAAGCAATCTGAATTTTGGTCTTTATCACCTCTGTTGAAATGTTTGCTGTTGCTTTTATTAGCTGGGTTTCCTTTAAAAGAAACACCTTGGGAGATAATGTGATCTGTCAGTCTGTCTTGGGCCTGTTTTCCAGTCATTTCTCTACTTTTGGCCAGTTTCAAGATGAAGGTTACTGTGGGAGGACTTACTCTATGTTGGGGAGACTGGAAGCATTGTGTGGAAGGTGTTCCCACAGGACACATGAAGGAGGGAGCTGGAGTTTTTGAGAAGGCAAAATAGAAATCCACAAGAAACCAGGCTTTATTTTTTTCTGCTACTCAGGGAACAACTCATCACAGTGCTCTCTTGACTTTTTCCTGGATAAGGACTCTATTGACCTCAGAACTGTACCAACATACTGTAAAAGAAGGTCCCTGTCCCAAAGCATGTAACTAGATGGGACAGAAAGTAGGAAGGGAAGCAGGGGCAGTGAAGGAAGGGATCCTACCCATGGTCATGCAGCTGTTGAAGGAAAAGAATAGCAGTAGGCTTTAGTTTTCTTTAATTCCAAGTTGGTGCTTTATCTGTCAAACCAAATGGTTTTTCTGTATTTTTCCAAGTATATAACTAGACAGTGCTTAATTTTGTTCTAAAACCTGTACTATAAGGCAATGGAGGTGTTTCCTGAAGACCAAAACTTCTCGCTGAAAGCAGCTATGGTTAGTTATGTTCTTTGCTTTTAATCAGTGTCTCTCTTCTGTGCTATATCAGGTTCTCATTGAGGATGTTAAATACTGACATTTGTGCTTTTGGGAAAAAGAGACATGCTTCCTGCAAGGGCACCTCCCCCCAAGGCATCACTCCTTTGTTTCTTTGCTTTTATTTTATTTGGGGGCTGTCAGTATTTTAGTATAGTTTTTCCATGGTGTTCCTCTTTATAGCCGCAGGATGAACTGCCTGTATTTTGCCAAATAGACTACCTTTAGGTTCCACAAGGAGCAGAATATATTGCATTTGGTCCCTTTGTGTGCAAATACCTATCTTCCTTGGGTGTACAGGCAGCTTCCATGCAAGAGGAAAAAATTTGAAAGGGCCTGTAAATATCACAAAGATCTTTGTGGAGATTCTCTACAGTATTTTCTCACCTTTTTAAGCATTAGCCCTTTGGCATGGTCAGGTGCTAGGAATCTCCTGGCACCAAAGGCAAATGCTCTGTGAGGCTCTGTCCTTCTGCCCTGGTGACCTTTCCTTGGATGTCTGCCAGCATGGCTCTGATGAAACCAGAGCCGCTGCAGAGCTCTCTGCCAAGCACTTGCAGTCAGTAAGAGCAAAACTCAGCCTTTATGTTCAGCATGGTCACAAACTCTCTGTGGTTGGACTCGATGATCTTAAAGGTCTTTTCCAACCTAAATGATTCTATGAGACAGTGTGAAGGTTGTCAGGAGATCTAGGTTGCAGTCTGGTCCAGCATATTCACTTCTGCTCTATGCTAGGTTCTACTACTGCATCTCCGTATGGTCTTGGAAAAGCCATGCGGCTTTATTTGTTCCCCCATCTTACTTTATTTCTTCATTTGTATCATGTAAATGAGAATGTTTGCCCACAAACACTTAGATGTGCAGCTGATTTTTTTTTGTATTGTCAATGATTTATTTTAAAAGTAGGCTCTTTTAAACTTCTAGAAAGCACCTCAATTTTTGCTTTGTTACCAGGGTAGTCTTTCTTTGATTGAAAGCTTCCCTTTCTTCAGAAGCTGCACTAGTAGAAATCCTCATATTGCATACAGCTGGTTGAAAGGTTGGATTGAGTTGGTTTCCTACCAAACCATAAAGAGACTTTCTTTTTAAATCTTTCTTTCCATTTGGCCGCTACTTAATGTCTTTTGTCTGCCTAAAGAGGACAGGTGCAATTATTCACCTCTGAGTCCTGGGAAAGAAATTGTAATTCAGCACGGTCTCTTAGGAAGGAATGTAATTCACTGCCCCACGTACAGCACATTATGCAGGTCAAACAGAATTGTGAAAGCTATAGCATCGTCAAAGAGAGCATATGATGAACAATGCTTGGTACCAAATCAGGCTGTTTATCTTAATACTTTACTTCAGAGTAGAAAAGTAAAAGAATTAATTATAGATTGAAGCTTGATAGAATTGTCTTTTCCGTCTTTTAAGGACAAAATCTCTTGGCACTGCTATGTGATGAAAAGGATGTGTGAAGGTTCTCCGACTGGTTCATTGGGATGTAGATTTTAAAGCAGTGGTAGTAGATCCATCATTATTTAGATCATTTAATCTTTTTTTTTTTTTCTTTTACCATGATGAAAATGGGGGCCAAGACTTCAAAAATGTAGCACAGAATGTGTTTCTGAAGAGAGGAAGTTCTCACCCTTTCCTTAAAGAGCAACCCTGCCCACCACTGAGTTAAGATACTCTGTCTGACTACATAGAGGTTTCAGCCCAGAGTGAATATATTCAATAGATATTTAATAGATTAATGATGGACAAGATCTGTTTACAGAACAAAATTCTGCACTGGGTAAACTAACAGAGTTTCTATCTGCGGTCACTTACAACTGCAGAGCAGCTGTGTCCCAGTGTACTTGTTGCTTCAGAATTACACAAAATGAACAGATTTAATTTAAAGATATTTAGGTCAAGTTTCAAGACCTTTTTTTTCCCCTGTGGGGAAAATAAGTCAGGTTACTGTTTGTGTGTATCGTGGCTAAGTCTTTTCATTGCAGTCCCTATTTTTACTTGCTGATAAGTTTACAACACTTGCACCTTTCTGGGAGAAACCTATCAGGTCTGGTCTAATCCTAAAGGCAAGTTGCCACAGAATTTTGTATAGAGTCCTTTTTGCTGTTTCATAGTCAAAGAAGTCAGATGCACATTTCCCACCATTGTTGAAATAAATAATTTGATTGTCAAATGTTTTCCTCCCCCTAAATGCAAGACAATGGTTTATTGACTAGATACCAGTCTTTTCAGGCAGTTAAAAGTTCATGCCTTTTTTTCCCCCCTCCTACAAATGATCAATTAATTCAGGAGCAGAGAGATAAACTTGATGCTTTCCAGGAGAGGGTGTCTGAAGCAGATGTTTAGCCATTTTGATTTTTCTGAAATGCAAAATGGAGTAATTTTGTGATTCTCTGCCATGGCTTTTTTGTCCTCTTTTCTTGCACCAAAGGAGTTAATTTGAGGTAAAAAGGGCAATAGAAAGAGGACAAAGCATTCAATTTGTTGTTCTTACAGCCAAATATCATACAATAGGCAAACTGAATATGCAAACTATATCTGCTTATGATAAGATGTATAATTCCCTTCAGAGAAAATACAGACTGCTGTGTAGATCTAAAAAATGCTCAGTCTGGGAATAAACAGCTGTGCTGCTGTTCCAGGACTGAGTGTAACACATGACAATCACTTTGTTTCTCTTGAAATGTTAGTGAAGTAGAAAAAAAAATCACATAACATTAATAAAAGAAAGCCAAGCACGTTAGCGCTTCTGTGAAGGCTAAGTTGCATGGCTTCGTGAATAACTTGTTTTTAAAGGACAACCAGCATTGAAATCTTGTTAACTGACTAAAAAGAAATTAATTGATTTGAAGGACTACATCTAATTTTGGTATTTTACTCTAAGATGTTTTGTGTGGACAAACCCTTTTGCTAGTCTTGTTAACATCATTAGGGGTGTTTGCGTTGGTGGTGGTCTCTCTGGGTAGAGTAACGTGCATGATTAAAAATATTTTTCCTTATTTAAGAAAAAAAAAGGGGGTGGGGGAGAGGAAAGATTTTTTCCTCTGAAAAAGGAATGATAAACCCACACAGAAGGAAAAGTGCTAATTAAATTATGTTTTTGGGGAAACAGTTAAACTGTCTCTAAACAACATGTCAAATATAAAGGAGGGAAAAAAACCCAAATATAATCTCTTTCAGCAAAAGTGAACTTAGATTGTCACCTGTAACATTCTTAAGGAATTTTGTTTTCACCATATTTAAGTTAGTCCTAAAAACCGCAAAACACTACCCCCTGCCCCCCGAAAAAACCCAACAAAACCCCAGACCCAACAGAGATGTCATTCCCACTCAAGGAATGCTTTTTAAACTGACCTTATACATTTTTAAAAGTCATATGTCTGGAGGAATAAAAACATAATTTCCTACACCCAAAGTGAAAATACTTCATTCTGATTTAAACTAAAGTGAATCAAATGTAATTCAAAAGCAGATGTAAATAAGTGATCATGAAGGGATGAGTTGCTGGTCCAAACGGGGAATTGGAGGAGAAACTTGGGAGTCATCCTGTGCAAATTACATAGCTGGAAGGAGAATCCTTTTTCTTGCTTTGCACAATACTTGAGTTTTGCAAGGAAGGGAAGGTTTCTTCTATAAAGTGCTTACTACGGTGATGTCCAGTGATGGCTGTGGTATCAGCAGATATGCAGCTGCATATGAAACTCCTTGCTGATATATTGGACATTTATAATGCAGCTTCCAGTCTGAAGAGGTGATGATGTGTATCGCTGCGCAGAATGTCTCCCACAGATCTTTCACTTTTGCCTTTCCCTCTAAAAAAACCCCAAAGTATACACTTGTTCTTTCTGTGTAGAGAATACAATCGGCCAAGCTCTCAGATGACCAGAGGTGATGAAATCCCATTGGCATCAACCAAGACATTCCTGTTTGTATTCATTGATGGTCTGATGAGCAAAAGTAGCCGAAGGGTGTGTTTGACTCAAATGTGGACTTCTTTGTCATGTACTTAAGTCTGTATTATCTATTGCATCGATACACTGGAACAAGCCTGGCTCCTGTGGTTCTAAAAAGAGGCAAATTTGCTCTCCTCAGTCTTGCGCTGACCATGTTGCTTTAATCACATATATATGCTGTTTTGTTCTGTCCCCTTCTGGCTTTTATTGAGATCATGAGAGAAGGGAAAATACCTTTTTCACATGAGGCAAAGAGGGTTTTTTTGGTTTTTCCACTATTTTCTTTCCTATGTTTTGTTCTTTCACAAGTGAAGTGAATCCCCCACCTACCTGTGGGGATTTTAAGAAAATAATCTTTTAATGTGGAAGTGTTTATGTTCTCATTAAGGGGCGAACATAACATTGATTTCCTCTACCCTCACCCAAAATCTAATTGCAAACTGTAGTGGCTGGAGATAAGTCTGCACACCAGGTTTAATGGTGTTTTACTAGTTTAATTAGGCTTTGGGTTTAAGGTGTTGCATGAGAAGAAAAGGGCTTCTCAATAGTTGGGTTAAAAAGGCAGGGAGAAACAACAGTCGTAAGGGCACTTTCCCATGTACTTCAGCATGATTAAATGTAGCAGGGGGTTCTTCCTTCACTGAGTAAACTACCTTTGTCCCACGTGTATATTGATATAAACTTTAAACATTTGGCTTTGCAGTATATCTCAGGCTGCTTCTCTCGCTTCTCAGGGTCAAGAGAGAAATTCATGAATGCTGACAGGAAATCTCTTTCTAAGTATAAGGAATAGGTGTCCAGTTTCTCAGATAAACAGAAGATTAAAATTGTCAAATTCTTTGTGTGTTTACTTTTAAACAACGCACATGGCAAATGAAGGAACGTTTTCACCAGATGTATATTAGTAATTCAGATGCCACACCATTTCTCTGGTGTCATACATACAAAATCCCATGAAAAATCTGCCTCCCTGGACAGATTGTTTCAGCCTGGTACAGTGTGATTCAGGAAAGTGTTGGTTTAGGTTATTTGTTACTATTTTAAAAGCCAAAAGATCTGAGCCTTCAAGAAACTCTACCTGACATTGCAAGATGCTACCGAAGTGATAGCAGCATCAGGATGCCACAGGGTTTTGATAGGAAGAGTGTGTTTCTTTTACAGTGTAGGAAATGGAGAGCAGTTCATAAACTTTTTCATTTTCTCTCCTACTCTCCCATCTCTATCCATCTTAAAGTATTTTTCTTCTCTGTAGCATTATGACAGATTTAAGACCAAAGCTGAAACATAAGGCATAAATAAATGAATACACGATCTTTTTAATCCAAATGTAATTAGTTAAAATCTGTTCAAAATCTTGTCTAATAGGCTAACCTATCTTTTAAAATTCTTCAAATCTTATCCCTTGTATCTGGAATTATGTTAAATCATTTGGGACTGCTAAATGTTGGATATTTATTACATAGAGTATCAATATATTTTTATTTTCACAATTTAATTTACTTTGAACCAAATACAAAGTTTCCTTACAGTTTAATATTAAGATGGCAAAAACTTGTGATGTGCTTTTCAGTCAAGCTGAAGACATTTTCTTGGGTTCTGGTTTTATAACAACATGACTAACAGTTAAAAAGAAAATAAAATGGTTCAAACCAGGATGCATAAATTTTTAGGTACTAAAATGGGACCAAACCAACTCTAACAAAACACTTCTGGACATATTTATTCAGTCTAGTGACTGAGCACTCACTGTGCTTCCCGTGGGCTTACTCCTTCTGAATCATAGAATCATAGAATCATTAAGGTTG
>WAAD01021471.1:22361-58899 GCA_013389945.1 Fregata magnificens | reverse complement strand
TTACAACTGAAAAATTTTAATCCCAAAATATGGGCAGATTATTTTCATGAGACAGGTTTGATAAACAACGAAATTATTTTGAGTCAGGTTTCTGTTTGTTTGAATTTCCACAGAATTTATTTCCCCTACTTCTAGGTCCAAAGGCTAGAAAAGGCTAGCAAGGCAGCCTTTTGTTACCCAGCATATATACAACATGCTCCATTTTTTAGGAAACACAGCAGAAGATAGCCTGTTGCCCTTCAAAATATATCATATAGATAGTATTAGGAGTAAAACAATGCAAACACTAGATCTGCATTTCTGCCTTATGGAGCTGGTTCTTTGGAAATACCTGAAGCACTTCTAAACAAAACAGATTTTATATATATATAATGTTCATACATACAGACATGCACACTCCCTCTTTTTCTTCAGTGTCAAAGGCTCTCATTGGAGCTTTCCTTTGTCCTTTAAAAAAAAAAAAAAAAAAGATCTAAATAAGGCATATACAACTAAATCTAGGTGAGCAAACTAAGTAATCCATGGTGTGACTGTCTAAACTGTTCCTTTTGTATTTTATGAGCACTGTCTAAAATCACAGCCTTCATCCTGCAATAGATTTTATGTATATGCTTAAATTAAATACTACAAAAGACATACACATGAGTAAAGTTAACCATGTCCCTCAACCTTGCAGGATTAGCACAGATCTCTAATTCTGCAATCCACATTTAGACAGAACAAATAAGGGCCTTAACCTGCAGCAAGAAAGATCTAGCATTAAAGGGTAGAAAAACACTAGGGCAAATGGAAAAGGGCATGTAAGAAAAGTCTCCCTACAGGGAGGTTTGTAAGAACAAATTAGGCAAATACCTGGCAAGAATGATATTTATAGTCAAGCCTACCTTGCAAAGGGACCATAGATTAAAAATCTCCAAAGATCACTTCAAACTTAACTTTTCTTCATTCCATGGTAAACTGTAAAGTCAAGTAACAAACCAATCCGAAACTAAGTCTCCCAAAATTCCAGATGCATTTGTTAACTGTTAAAAAAAGTGGCTGAAGTCCAAAACCTGCTCTTCCTGAACACTGAGACTGGGATCAGCTAAAAGAGATCACCATCCAACCAGTCAATACTGTCACTAAGCAACACCAGAACACTACTTATTGCTATCATGGTTGAGGTACATTTGTTTTGAAATACTAGAGGAAAAGATTACATCTAAAAAATGAGCAAGGCCATTGTTCAATAATCTATCCATTATAAAACCTGGCAAATATTTATATGACCCTAAAAAGGGACAATATAACGCAATCCTAAATTCTATTCTACTTTATTGCTACACAATATATCAACACCTAATACGCACCACATATTGATTTATTCATAGATCTTAAACAGAAGCCAAGTAAATTTGCCACAAAAGTTCTGGGCTGATAACCTTAATAAGGATATATTTCAGTTGCAGTAGCGTTCAGAGGCCTGTGTTCTAATGTTTTATTTAGAAGTCACTTAAACCCCTGTATAAACGTGAATGCTATAGGTCTATTTACGTACAAAGTATTACGAAACTTCATTTAGTCTTATTAGCAAAATACAGAAGCAGCGAAGTGTACCTCTAATATCTGAAAGGAGATGACATCAAAGAATACACAGAGATTATATGGCATGGAGGGAGAGAAAGGGTACTTCAATAGCAGAATAAGCAGCTTCAATCTGACATGCTGGGAAACAGAAATCCATTGACCCGTCCAGAGAGAACTGTGTAACTAAACAAATTGAAGGATAGCCTAGAAACAAACTCTGGATTCTGAACATGAATCCAATCTAACATAAAGAGAAAGCACAACCTGGAAGCTGTGCATTAGAACACCTTCCTACCTATAATCCCAACAGTATCAAGATCTACCGTTATGTTACTCTGATAAAGTTATTTCTTCCCCAATCCAAAAAATGTCTTTAAACCATTTCACACCAAGAAAGAACATCCTTGATGTGCCACCAGTCATGCTGTACTTTGCTTCAGTCTCTTGGGCTACTTTGACGTATTCGGATTCTGAATGGAGCTCAGAATAGAGTGCAGACCCAATTTCCAAGCCAAAAATTCAACCCAGTGGGTACTGTTTTCAAAGGGATTTGCCTTTCTGTATCTGCAGGTTGTATATCAGGTTTTCCTTACATTTAGGCAGTCTCCAGGCTGAAATAGATATAGTAGTTTAATAAACACTCCTTATCAAGTGTTTTACTTAAGCAGGCTCACCTGGATTTTTTTTTTTTTTTTTCCTTGCTATAGACTTCCCCTAGCAGCAAGTGACAGTGATACACAATTTTGGACAAACATACATCCACAGGAACATAGCAATTGAAAAAACTAAATGAATTTGTCTTATCTAAGCTTAGGACTTCTTTCTAAGACAGACAGAATCAATTTAACTCTGACAATGTCATTCAGAAAACCATGTTTTTAACTGAGGTCAGCTTAGAGCCCACTTTTTACAGATCCCGGGCTGCTTCTCTTGTATCCTTTGACAACACTAAATATTGGTTCTGAAGGCTCCTCAGAAAGCCTCTCAGCACTAAACCATTGGTAACTTCCCCCATCAACTCCAATCAGGTGAACATCTGTTCTAATTGGGAGAGGTAAATTTGAAAGGTCATTAAGTCTTTGCCCAATTCGTCAGAACATCAGGAGTAAAACTTATTAAAACAGATTTACCTAATGTTTACTCTTAAAAATAATGACTGTAAGCAGGCATAATATGAATGTACATGTGGCACTTGAGTGGGAGGAGCTGAAGACTTTATCTTCAGTTACACTTTATGTAACTTCAGTAAGATCAGTGGCACTGTATGGCTGTAACCAAACGTTGAATCTGGTCTTCGAACTCTAACAATGGAAATGAACCCATAGGGATGTACATCCTCATTTTGCTTATGTTGCAAAACAGTGACACCCACTGGCAGCAACAGTTTAAATACTTAATTGTTGCAATTTGGATCTACTTGATAAGAGTTGCTAAGAAGTTTCTCTTGAGAAAAATTCATCATAGTAACAACCATACAGACTTACCTGTTGAGTCAGCACTAGTGTCAGAGTTTTCAGAAACTGAAATACTAATAGCATCTGGAGTAACTGCAACATAACCCTCCGGAGGAAGATTCACTGTGTACATTCTCCTTGGAGACAGAATTGTCTTGTCACTACCTACAAAACAGAAAAAACAAAGTGCCTGGCTATTGATCTCAGTATAGATTTTCTCAAATGTTTTCCCAACTACAGCAATGATAGTAAGTGGTCTTGAAAATCCTTATAAAGGAAAAGGAAGTGAGAGAAAGTCAGGCGTGGAGCACTGAAATTATCCTATGACCAACAAAATTGCACCGAATTCTACAGCAGCTGCAAATAAACAAATACTCCACAGGTTAGTTCTTTCCACCAGAAACACTTTTTTTTCCTTGCATGAGACAACTCTTCTGCCCTAACTTCAGAAGAAGCTTCCACTTAAAACAGACACTCTACACATTTTTCCCCATTCAGCATGAGCAGACGCTATTTCTTTAAGAACTGTTACACAGAAGATGCATGGATAGAGAGATACAAACTGATTACGAAGTGATAGAAGCAACAGAAAAAGAACCACAGAACTGTGGTTTGTCCATTTGCAGACCTTTTAAACATAGCCTATGCTGTTCTGAAGGGCACAAAGATAAAGGGAATTTGAAAGCCACACTTGACTAAGCCTCAGCAGTGCCTGCCCAAGAGGGTTCATCTCCTCATCCTTTCTCTGCTTCTTTCTGGGGGGGCAGGGGAGTGGGGGAAGAGTGCCAAGGGTCAGTTTTCCAACTATTTAATTGCATAGGAAACTACAATGATGGCAGTAGACTGTTTTTTTAGGATTTCTTTCCCCTTTAAAAGGTATTTAAAAATACGTACTAGAGTGGCAGTATAAACTTTTCATTTGTTCACCAGACAAGTAACTCCATAGGCTTGACAGAGACACATCTCTGCTCCAGTTACACGAAACCAGTCCAAATAGCAGACTGTATTTTTTTCCTCAGCAGTGACAACAGTAGAAATCAACCACAGGGAGACAAAAGCCATTCCAGAAGGCCAGGATGTTCAGGGTGTCTCCAGATGCTGCAACGTAATTTTAGACGGTCCAGTGTGTTCTTTTTACACTCAGCCAGCTCCATAAGCCAGCACAGACACAGCACTAGCCTTCACTTCTTGGGGGCAATTTGCCCCTTTAAAACACATAGAGAGAACCATTAAAATAATATACAGTAAAAACATTTTGGCAGGTGGACACAATTACCTTCCTTACACCACAAACTTGCTAGAAGATCCCAGATGATCCAAGTCTATTACCAAGCTACAGCTATGCTTAGACTAATACCTAAACATTTAAAATGCAGTTCTGTCTGACAGAAATAATTCTTTTTAGGGATCTATGTTTCTAATATGTAATATAACTATACACATTGTATGCAAATATGTAATTTAACTATACACTGACATTTCTCAGATAACACTTCAAAGAGTTCAGCATGACATCACCTTAGGTATCTATGATAAAGTAGCTTTCAGAACATTCAAGGCACTTTTGAAAAGCTACATCACAGTTGCTTTCATGATGAGGATGTAGTAATTTTGTTTTGAGAACACATTACAAAGTTATTGTTTTTTCTTGAACAAGCCAGAAAATTTCAAACTGATATTGATGATGCTTACTTTAAAGGTTAATGAAGGAAAAGAAATAAATAATAGAGAAAGATGAAGAGCAATTATGTGATTTGGAAAAAGATGCAGTAAAAATTAATTTGGAATAATTCTTCAGTAGATCCTTTCTATGAAGATGATGCCAAATCACTGAACTGGCAGTACTTGTATTGAATCCCCGCTCCCCCTCCCGGTTGATTAAGGATGAAGTGCTAATTGGCAATAGTTTTAAATGTATAAATGTTTCTTGAGTTACTCCCTTCTGAACAATTTCAAGTTTCCTCTTTTTTCCCTTTATATTTAGGTTTTGTAGAACAAAGATGACCATGAAAACATTAAACTCAATTTGCAGCAGTCCTGACTAACTCAAACCCTTTAATCGTAAAAGGAGTAGATATATTGCGATATTAACTCCCCAGGACACCACAGTTACACATGACAGAATTTGGGGGACTTTCTGTAACACCTATCTTACAAAGAACAGTAACAACTTTTACTATGTAAATGAGTGATGACTCAAACCAATTTTTTTAAGTCGACCTGTTTAAATGGGAGTCCCCAAGTTACATATTTATTCACCCCATATGCATCTTCAAGTAGTTTATAAACCATAAATCAAGCATTAGTCTTTGCTAATCCTGTGCAAGTGTGTCAAACCAAACTGTTACCATATCATTAAAAAAAAAGTATACACACAGCTGTAAAATCTCAGTGTATCAACAAATCTCCTAGTCTCAAGCCATTAAGTCTGGCTTTTTCTAGCCTGGGGCCATAGTTTCCTTGGGCTAAGAGATGGGTTGGTTATAAAATCATAAACATTGCTGCAAAGCAAATGGCTAAGCTTATAAAAATGCAACATAAAAAGGTTTTTTTGACTAATGAAAGTAATCAGATACTGGAGATATTAAAGCATGCTCTTCTTTCTACTAGTTAGAAGTTATGGTTCCCATTTCTGAAGTTTTATGTAAAAAAAAATCTAAAGGATGTTTACAAAACCAAAAAAAGAACAAGCATTACTCTTAAAGGCAAACTAAGAATACAGAATAAATATTTTGAATCAGGTTGTCTCCTATTCATGTTCTTCTCCACAACATTCCCCATGAGAAGAGCTCCTCTGCATGTCAATCAACCTTGTGCACAGAATAGGGAAGTGCATCTAAACTACACCATTGCCAAAGTTACACCCACAAGTACGTCAGTAGCTTGGCTAGCTATGTTATCTCTTGCTATCCTACCACAAACAAGTTATCAGACCTTTTAAGAAGGAGCTGAGGGTAAAGCTTCCATCTCACCGTAGCCATGTAAAATTGCCAACTGCCCAGTCTGTCATCATCTCAGGTAGACACAATATATTTTGTTTTAAGGCTATTTTTCAGTATCCTTAAACTTTCCCCTACCTGCAGCTCAGAATGGTGGTACATAACACTCACATGGCTTCCAGATCGCCTGAACACAAAGCGTGCTTGGGCACACCTCGAATACAGACATGGCCAGAACACATGTTCATATAATCTTGGTCCTTTGCTTACTGGTGAGAGTGATTAAACCCTGGTCAGAGACTGAATCACTTCTAGTTTCTGTGGTGCGTTGGCCCAGGCTAGCAGCCAAACTCCCCCCCCAGATGCTCACTTACTGCCCCCCACCCCAGCAGGACGAGGGTGGGGTGGGGAAAAAAATGGGAAGACCAGGAATGAGAGCCCTCATGGGTCAAAGACAGGGAGATCACTTACCAACTACTGCTGTGGGCAAAACAGATTCACCTTGGGAAAATTAACTGAATTCACTGCCAATTACTTGAAATATTTATTTACTGACTCACATATTGGGAAACAGAAACAAAATAAAAAGAAGTAAACATTAAAATACTTAGGAAAAACACCTTTCCTCCCCAGCTCATATTCACTCCAGACTTCTTCCCGCTTACTATCGCCGCAGCTTACACTCAGTCCCTTCAGCGAGGCAAAGAGCAGTGCAAGGTGGTGGTGGTGGGTGTTCATAGTCAGCATATAACGGTTTCTCTCTGCTGCTCCTTCCTTCTCGCTCTCCCCCGACACCAGTGGGGGCTCTCTGTGGGCTGCAGTCCTTCAGGAACATTTGCTCAACCACAGAGCCCCTCCTCCGACCCTGGTGTTCCCACTGTTGTTCGTCACTCCTTTTAGTTCCCTCCTGTCTCAGGAGTGTTCTCTCCCTTCTTAAACACGCTTTCCCTGAGGCCCCCCCATCGTGGCTGCAGGGCTCAGCCGTGCCCTGCGGTGGGGCGGTTGGAGCCGGCTGGAACCGGCTGTGTCCGGCCCGGGGAAGCCCTGGCCTCTCCTCACAGAGGCCGCCCTGCAGCCACCCCTGCCAGCGCCTGGGCACCGGCACAATTTCACAGCCTTACACAGAAATTGTCTTTCCCATGAAGTGCTTCCCTGCAGCTCAGAAAGCCCTGGTAACCTACTGCTGTGTTCCCATAGGGCAGGACTCGTGGAGCAGAGGACCCAAGTCCAGAGGTCAGCTAGAACATCTTGCAGCCTCCCCCAAAAAACCGTCAAGTTAGCCCAATCTGACCAAGACTGTGATCTTTTCCACAAAATCATCCCTTGGAAACACCTGGCTATCACTTCTCCAAATGGAAGAAAAGAGTTCATCCCCAAAAAGAGGTCTTTACAGAAAAGCACAGGGAGAGAGGGATTGATGCTGCATCAAATCCAAGGTCTGATTAGTTCAGTGTCATACCTTCTACAGAAGGCATTATCCTTAGTAAGCACTTACTGCATGGTGTTACAGTAATGATCTGGAAAAAAAATAAGGCTTGAAGAAGGTGTGTTATCTCCTTCAAAAAGTTTGTATTAAAGTACATTTTAACTTATTATGTAAGCTAGAATATGACAACATTCTAGCTATTCCTCATTTTTATTACATATAAGTGAGAATGAGACTACAACCTGAAAATGATTGACAATCCCCGATGCACATATAGGACTCCTCTTTATCTCTATACAATATAGATGCACTATCACTTTCCCCTTCATTGACTAGCAAGACAAGCATCTTTAAAGACAGTGCACATGCAAATCCTAGGCAAGAGAGTTTTGTCTCCTCCAAAAAACCTTCATAAACTGAAGTGTAGCAAAGGTTATATCAATGACTAACTGTAGAACATACACACCTTGAGGGTCCCTCCTGAGCTGTGGTACTGAAAAATAGGTACTTTTCCAGTTGATCAATGTGAAGACATCAAACTGTCCTTCATCAGCATGAACATGATAAAACAAATCTGGTGATCCTAAATACCTCCCGATCTCCCAATGCATACATATTTTTCTTCAGATGATACCCAAGTTCCTGAACATCAAGTTATAGTTACTTTAGTCTGTCATGGTAAGGTATGTCAGAGTAACTTCAGGGACATGAGGTGTTATATTGTGTAAAATCTTCCTCTGTTCATAGGTTGACTTTCACAGGATTGTTTTCCAGTCTCAAGTCAACACACACACACTAGAGTGCTTTCCACAAAGGCAGAACGTTTTAGCTCAAGCAGTCTTCTGTGCAATTGGAAAGTACAAATCTTTTCCTTGGAGTGTGGCATAATTCCTAGTGCTTGACCTCAGTCTTCAGCAGGATTCTCTCCCTCATTACTAGATAAGTCACACTGAGTAGAGAGAAAAAATGATTATGATAATGAGCAACCTAGCAAAGAACACTGGTCATTTGTTTTACTCAAATGATAACCATCACACAATAATGGAAATGTTGTGCTACTTTGCTGGGTGATTGGAGCAGTTGACAAATTAGTTCTGTACAAATTTACTACTGCAGGTAGGAACTTGCCCCTCACAAAATTATGGAACTCCCTTTATAGTGAGCAAATAAATATAGTTTACTATCGCAGTTTAATTCCTTTAGCTTGTTTTAACACCTCTAGTGCCCAATCTTACTAATTTAACTAATAGAAAAATTTATCTCATCTGCAAATATTAGTGTCCAATCCATCCCACTCGTTATCTGTACTTTATTGGAATGAACAAGGAGAGTCACTCAACCCAGTTTTTGGCTGAAGAAGATATACTCCTTCCAAAGATTCTTTATCTCTTCCTAAATAAAAAAGTTTACTGAATGTCTTTTGGACATCTAATTATCTCATATTACATTATTTGCTACCATCACACATTTTATTGGCACCAATACCTGTAACAGAACACTGGAAAAGTATTTTCTTCTGCAGAGTTTACTTCAGCTTTAAAATTTTGAAGATGTCTGCTATCTGTTTTGAAAGATAAATTTCCCTCCTTGCCAGGTAAAACTTCAAAGTGTATAGTTCTATTCCAAGTTGCACAATCACATAGATTCAACCAACAAATTAATGAAAGCAAAAAATCAGATAAACGGATACATGTTGTCCTGTGGCTCAGAAAATCCTCAAGCAGCAAAGTGTTAGAGAACATCATGGGGAAGTAGTACAATACACTCATTTTATTCCAATACTCTTTTTGACAATACTATTGGTTATTACATACTAGTGTAGACAGCAGTACTGGATTTTTTGGATTGACCTTAATTTCTGCTACTTTATTCAGTTATCTTTACACAGAAAAAGTCCACTATCCTTTGATGTTCAAGAAATAGCATGTTTTCACTGCATTCCCAGATTTTTTTTGTAGAAGCCTAGCCATATCACAGGAGACTGCTCCCAATTCTTAGGGTGTATATCATTTGTGTCTGGTAGCATGTTGGAATAAACCAACTTGAGTGACAACCTCCCTCCTGACACTATGCATGACCAAAAGTGCTTCACTTCATTAAAGAGAGACAGTCTAGATTACAGAGGTTGCTCCCTCTTCTCAAATAATGGAAATAACTATAAAGTAAATGAAGTCAGTAGTTCTGGGAGTCTTTCCTAAGCATTCCTTTTTATGACTTGGTGACTCAGTACACTTGATGAGATAAATAAAACTAGGTCTTCAAGATTTATTTTTGAATTAAAATTCCTTCTTCTACCCCATAGCCTGTGGCTCCTTGGCCTGTAATGACTTGTGCCAGCTATCCCACTGATGGAAAGCCAACAAGGTGGATGAGCACAAGTAGTTTGTCTTTCATCCCACCTTTTCCACACGTGAGGAAATAAGACTAGTGTATGACAATCTCTACCTGGTCCTCATGACCACCAAGCTTCTTAGGAGCTCAGATGAGTACAAGGTTTCACTAGGCAGACCCCTAGGGAGCTAACACTTGCCTCTGGCTTAGCACAAATGAAGGGTCTGGAACCAACTCCTACAGCAGCTCCCTTTCCAGCTCTCTCCCTTGTGAAGAGCATGCAAATTGAAGAGAATTGAAAAGGAAAGGGGTAGCTGATGGGCAGCCTTACAGTTTGTCCTTTCCAACATGCTAAGATAATGACTAGATTTTCAGTGAAACCAGACACAGTCATTCAGTGGTACCCATGAGTTTGGTGGGATGGATTCCCAACCCTTTTCAACTAAGCACATTGTAGTATTTTTTGAAAGAAGGGTCTACTTAATATTTGACAAGCTACATTTCAGCCTTCCAGTTCAAGCATAAGTATGATTATAAGGGAGGGAGAATGGAAAGAGGAATAATGACAGCATCGAAATGAATGATGATCCACGCACTCATCTTGCATTAAATGTCTGAAATACTTCTACAAATATTGCCAACTTAGTTACCTTTTTGTTAAGCCCTCTACACTTTGGAAAAGCCACCTACTTTGGATTTTATTTATTCTGTTTTTAAACTCTGGTTTGTGTTTTAAATTAACCAATTTTATTAAAACCACTGTACCAATGTTCAAACACCTGTTACAGGTTATCTTAACACTTCCTTACTCAGATTCGTCATCCAACTGAGAAGCATGTAACTATAGTGTTGTTACCCAGCAGTGCTGAGACCTTCAACTCCTAAAACTGCTGTTAGGGTTTATTCGCAATGAAGGGCGATCGAAGCCCCCTTCTTGAGGGCTTCAGAATAGCGTGGGGCTTTTTTGTGGCAATTATTTGCCCAGAATTATTTCTCAAAGCTGTCTCATTACCTACTCTGCAGGCTTAGTGAAGTCCTTCCCATCCAATAGCATTTTGCCATTGTTGTATGATTTCTCTCATTCTAAAGGTTAGTAGTTTATTTCCACAAACACATTTGCACTACTTACACTTTTTATGGCTATGTATTTCTCTCAACGAAGATTGCAGCTTCTTCAGTATAAAACTAACATTCCCCTCCACTGAATACTAGGCCTTATCATATTCTCATTTGTATTAACAGCAGGAATCTAATTTCTTTCTTAGGAGCTGCAACAGGTGTAAGATGACCTAAAAAACAAACACAAAGGTTTTTTTTCCTATTTTAAACTATGCCATAGGTCATTATATATCTATATAAAGGGGAAAAAACCCCAAAACACCAAGGCACTGTTTTCTCTGGCTTTTCATTCCTTACAAGCATTTTTTTGTGGCTAGTAAAAACGACAGCAACATCTAAGTTTGGTTTAAAACACATTTTTAAACCATTCTGTTTTCTGTTAATACTTCCAGTGGAATAAATGCAAGTTATCTATGAAAGTGACATCGTCAAACTTGGAATTTACAGACCTCATTACATCAGTAAAGTTTTCAGGGAAGAGGGAAGAAAAGAGGTTTGATGCTCAGAGGACTAGAGCATTAAAAGAAGAAAAACATCTTGAGAAAGTCCTCAGAAGTACTTCCTCATTATTGTCTTTTCCTTCAGTTTGATGGAAACCAAAAACTTCAGAAGGAAATTGAGGTCAATAAAGATACACCCATTTTACAAGGCCCGAAGTTTGGATGGCAAATTCATAAAAAACAAGGAACAAGAGAGCTCAGATTTATTTCCCTCACCACCTCGCACACGTACACTAACTCTTAGATCTTTTTAGACACCTAGAAAGGCTGTATTATACCCCATTTTACTGGAGACAGGACTTACCTTTGCAACTCAGCCTCAGTTTCATTACATTAGAAGTGGCAGACATTCTTTGTCACAGAAAAAACCAACAGATTAAAAAAGTAGAAATGCTTCTTCCTCTTGTTCTCACTCACCACCCGAGGAAGAGTTTTTACCTATGAACCGCTAAAACATCTACATTCTCTTATTATTACATATTAAATATTTATTAGTTATTATTAGTTATTTTTTATTTAACTTAAAAGCTTCAGTGTCTCATATGTCCTGGTATATGATGATAGCCAATATTTTGATTGGATGTCTAAGAATTCTAGCTTTATTCTCCTGTTTATACAGCTATCTTAATGTTAAGTTAGTACTCAGCTCAATTATTTCTCCTAGTGCTGCAGATCTTATTTGTTCACCACACTGTTCAGAAGCCAAATACATCCCTGTCAATCAATTTAAAAAAAATAAATGCAACAACACTGAATCTAAAAGGCCATGCCTAAGTTGCAATTAGTTAATTACCCTCACTGATTTAAGTGATTATGTCATTACTGGGGCTTACCTGAAACTAGACCAGGAAATAAACAGATGTGCTTATCAGAGTAAAAGTAAATAAAAAGTTTAAAGTTCTAAACTTTTCCCCCCAGCCCCCAACACACATGTTTTTTAATTCCGTAATTGGAAGTCATCAGTAAAAGTCCATTCCTCTTTGTGTACAAAAATAATGCAAACCACACAAGCACAAAAAATTATGGAAAATCATTTGCCCTGAACTTAGTTCAGTACCAAGTTCACATTATAAGCACTTCCTCTTTTCAAATAATGGTTAGAGGGTACTGTTGGTAGGAAAGACAAGTAGCAAGTAAGCATGTGTAACAGTAGAAAACATGAAATTTGACTACAAATAATTACAATTTTGAAAATGGCAGCTTAAAGTAGTAAATTCCCCAGTGCACAGGGGAGCAGGGAGAGGCATCTCACACAACCTGTTTTGTCATCAACATTTTAAAAATAATTTCAGACAGGGAGACAAGGTGGACAGGAGAACGCTAACACACACAATTTCTATGCTACAGTTAGATTCGCTTCAGGACTGTCTATCAGCCCTTCTCTAGCTGAAACAAGTCCATTTTATCAAGTTCTTACACAAGCCATTTTTCTGTTTCCTTTCTCAAGATAATTAGTTTGCCTGCAGCTGGCTACATTTAGGTTTAGAGCTTGTTTACACTTACAGCTAAAGCTGCCATTTTCTACTCCAATTAGGCAACCGCTACATACTATTAGATGAGCTACTTGTTAAATTGCTTTCAGTTGTCAGAGGCCAGCAGATTTCTCTATGACAGCTAAGCTGTTTGAAATGAAGATGTAGAAGAGAACAGAACAATGAGTGAATGTATATACATGAGAACACTGGAAACGGAAAGCATCTGCCAAACAGCAGGGGAGGGAAAAAAAAAAAAGCACATTGCTAGGGGAACTGGAGACTGGACTACAAGGCTGTTTGTCACAACAGAAGTTATAGATATTATACATGTAGCCCACTTAGTCTGAATAGAGACAGGTTTTTTGTTTGTTTGTGTGTTTGGTCTTTGTTCCCCCCCCAACCCCAGATCTCTACATTCTCCCCACGCATATAGGTACCAGCTTGTAAATCTGGTTGGGCACCATTTCTACCATAGCCACCAGAGGTTGGTGTTTTCAGTCAAATACTCTTAATCACTTCTGGATATATCTGTCCCATTTTCACAGTATAATGCCACTGTAATATAGCATATAATGAGAGAATTTTTAAACCCTTGAGAAAAGAACATAAGAGTGTGATACAACACTTTGTTGTACAATAATTATAATCTCCATTGCTCTTTAGCTTATTCATAATAGACAGCTTTTCAGAGTAATTAACTAAAACGAAGATTAATTGTTTAACAAGTCTCTAAAGCTGTTTACTGCATTGGGTACTGCTAGAGTTTAATTTCTCAAGCATATGCACTTCATCAATTCAATCAACTAAAAGACAGGGCTGTCCATGCATATTTTTTAGACAAGTTTTGTCTTCTAGGCACTTCTGTCACAAACTTAAGTTTTCTGTAATAGAATGGCTGCAGGAAGACAGGATTAGGATGGGTAAGGACACAGTCCAGGTGCCCCAGTGATGACTTAAACACAGTATATTGTCAGCATTAATAACTTCAAGGGAAAAAGTAAGAAGGAGAGCACACACACACACAAAAATCACACAGCTGTACTGAATTTTGACAGGAATTCCTTATATAGGATAACAATGCTGGGATATTTCACAGGTGATAGACATTCACATTTTCATTTTGTCTATTTATATAGCATAATATGGATTCCTTTTTTAAAAAAAACCCTAAAACTTAGGAGTAGTAATAGCTTAATATTTTTCTTCATTATCTCTTAAGTAAATGAAGGAGACAAAAAAGATCAAATAGGTCGTCTCCACAAGATCTGAGACTCTGCCTAGGCCCTCTGCATTTCAGTTTCCTTTTTCAGGATTAGGGAAAACAAAAAAACCAAAAGTGGAACAGCATGCTTTATACAGAAAAACTGAATACTATGCATTTCACTTGTATACAATTATCCTTCTTCAGCAACTCTTTAATTTTTATAAGGAAGATGCTAGATATCGATCAGTAAATCCCAAGTCCTTTAAAAAGTGGTTATAATTCTGACCAAGAAAAAGGCCTCAGACTAAGGAGGCCATTAAAAAAGCCAATTCTACAATTAGCAAGTCTCTAGTCCGAAGCTTGCATGTCTACTTTGAATATATACTATAAAGGTATTAAAAAAGTGAGGTTTTATAGTATCAACAAAAGTAAAGAAATCACAGAACTGCAGACCTCCAGAGAAACATTCTCCATGAAATTCGTGCTTGTTGCAAGTAGATCCTGCCCTAACAAGGGTCAGAAACAAACAAAACCAATCCTCAGAACAAAATTTAGTCAAAGGCCATATCCAAGCGAGTAATTCATACTTGGAAATGCTTTCTCATTCTTTTGCCAGACTTTTTTTTTTTGCAGTACAGCAAGTTTTTAAGTATTTATAATACTGCGCTTGGAAGCATATTCACAAGCTTAGGGAAAAAGAAATTAAGTCCTCGTATTTGTAGGAGCTTTCAAGTTTTCCATTTGCTCTAATACTTTGCCTGTCAAGAAGGCTCAGGTTTATTACATGTATCCATAACTTTTAAATGGTTTAAGGTAATAAAGCTGGTTATCTAGACCCTCTTCAATTTTATGTTGAAGCAAGAAAAAACTCTTCTCTTACATCTTCTGAAATTAAGAACAATAGCTCTTGCAGTGGAAGAATCAGGTTCCTCAAGGGGAGAAATGTTTAGAAAGTCTTATCTAATTATCCTGGGGAGGGGGAACCCCCGATTTTTGTTACATTCATTTTCTCACTGAGTATTTTGGTAGAATATGGAGAAAAACCTGATTTAGGACAACTAGAATCCAAAGGGAAGGTACATCTTAGTATGCCCTTGAACGGAAATTTTGGCCACAGGCAGGCGGTTGGGTTTGTTGGGTTTTTTTAAGTCATTTTAAAGAAAAATTAAAATTTTCTCTTTTCAAGAGATAAGATATAAGTGGCTACCTTCCTTCTTTGGGGTTCAGAAGAAGCATGGCACCTCCATGTTTTCTCCATCCCTAACAGAACTACCACCTTCCTAACTACAATGCAAACACCATTCAGATCACTCTGTACTCAAAGGACAGCAGCCCTTAGAATTTTCCTTCAATCTCCAGTTATTCCAGGTCTTATTGTAAGCTTTAGTTCCAGAACGATGTGGGGAGCTTTATGGGACAACCCTTTCTGATACTAAATTATTGTCTTCCGAAATTAAATGAGAACCAGCCATTAACATGGGTCCTGATCTTCTATATACTCAAGCATCTCAACTTCAACTTGATCTCAAAAGATGCATACAAATGCAAGTATTTACAGGATATAAAAGTATGATCTTTAAATTGTATGGCTATAAGTCCCTATTATACTTCAAGATGCAGACATTTAAGGCAATGCTGCAAACTGCATTCCAATAAGTATAAGCACCTGGGGGGGTTAGCTTGTGTATATCAGTAATGATATTTTCATAATTTGAAAATAACTGTTAAAGACAAGTAGAACATTGTGATGAGTTTTGTAGTAAAAGCCGTTATTTAATGCTAGAAAATACTTAAAGTCTAAGTCAGCTTCTTTTTAAAGAAATCCTCAATTTCTTATTGACACTAAATTAAGTTTTTCAGTAGATTTTGTAGGACTGAAATAATCACTTTCAAACTAGGAAGCAGTTCGTATCTACACAAAAAAATCCCTCCCATTTTCCATTGTCCATCTTAGACTACTGCTACTTAAATGATCAGCTGTTTTGTAGTTATGCCCATAACCTTTGATCTACAAGAAATAAATAACTTTAAAATAGTATATGATACAAAAATTCAGTCAACACCTTTATGTTTTTCCTTTTCCAAGGCTGCACAGTTTATAGCTCCAAATCTTATAGCCTATCACTAAACATGTGCTTTCAGTGTCCAATACCATAAAATCACAACATGTAAATGACTATTCATGCAAGAGCTCCTTAAATTTAAATGAAATCACAACCAGAGACGAATGGTTAAGTTATCTGTTGGTTTCACAGATTGGTAACTGATTTCTCTTTTTCCTATAAGCTTATCACTGCAACCCTCTTCAAGGCTTTTTTTAAGTACACATTTGTAGAACATCAATCAAGGCAGAACCCTTTCTGTACTACCTTAGCATTTGCTTGCCTCCAACAGAAAACAAGCTCAATTAGTTTGCTGTTAACTTCAAGAACAGCCTTGTTGCTTTGCTGTGGAAATCCTAAACATGGAACTGTTCTTTTTGCTCTGTGTTCCGTTTCCCATGAGCTATATTTTACCTGCATTAGGATTCTGGATCAAAAACTTTTGTTTCATTAACTTGAAAAACATTGTATTAGGAAACAGGTATAAATAATCAGAGGAGTTACACATCACAAGGTCAACTAAATTCTCCCCCTCACCTCCCACTTCAGATGGATTTTTGGGAGGCCCTATTTTATAAGGAATAGTATAGATACACTACAAATGACGGTGTTTTTAGCTTACGAAATTACTCCCTAGTCAGGCTTATTTAGCACATCTTCATCATAGAGCCAATAAACAGCCTTTTATCCATTTCAAAAGGACAATTAGTTCCCAATGGTATCAAATATCATTTTGTAGAATAAGCTTAATGCTTTATCAGCCTGTTGAAAATGTGCCTCTCATTATTGACTACACAAAAGTACTAGAAGTACTAATGTAGAAAAACAAAATGGGTATCAAACAAACGGAACTGTAACAAGTTGAGATTTCCAGGCAATCTTCTGTCACAGTAAAGGAATGCAATACAGGACAACAGCCACACAATCCTTCAAAAGCAAATTCCAGCACAGACACATGTAAGAAAGCCTTGTGGACAACCTTTTACTAGCAGTCCTTGTTACAGATTGGGTGGGGGGCTTTTTTTTTTTTTAAATTAAAAAAACCCAAACAAAAACCACCCCAGTAACACAGATTTCTAGAGTAATGTATGTTGGAAAAGACTTTTGGAGGTCATCAGCCCAAACCCCATTAAAATTTGACCCAATTAGATCAAGTTTTCTAGTACACTGTTCAGTTTTCAGCTCCTCCCAGGACGGCAATACCAAAACTCTCTCTGGGCAGCCCATTCCCAATGTTTGATCATCCCCAAGGCGGAATTCCCTTCCCCATCTAGTTGGAATTACTCTTGCCACAACTTGTTTGTTGCCCCTTCTCCTGTTGCTGAGCACCTCCAAAAAGTGCACAGCTTAGTCTTCTCTATACTCCTCCTTCCCATTTCGTAGTTGAAGTAATGAGATTTCCTCTTAATCTTCTTTTCTTATGACTAAACAAACTTAGTTCTCTCAGTCTCTCTTCATGCATAACACCATCTGGCTCTCTGGCCATTACGGTGCCCTCCATTGGGCTCACTCTACTTTGTCACTACCTTTCTTTTACTAAGGAGCCCACTGGTCACAGTACTTCCAGTATGGACTCACAAATGCTGCTCCAGTGTGGTCTCACAAAAGGAATGATCGCTTCCTTCAAACTGCTAGCTACATTGCCAATATAGCACAATACGTCATCAGCTGCCTTTGTGGCAAAGATGCAATGACTCATGTTCAACTGGGCATCCACCAGAACCCCTAGATCCTTTTCTGTGGAGCTGCTTCCAGCCAGGTTACCCCCAGCCTGTATTGTTGGTTATTCCATGTCAGACACAGGACTCTGCACTCCAGTATTAATTCCCAAGGTACAAGACTGGCACACGGCCATCTATTGAACTTTGTACTGCTGTTCATCATCCTTTGACCCTGGCAGTCTATATATCTGACCATTCACTTAGCCAGTTGATATCTCACCTTCTTGGCTATAAGAATACTATGGGAGACTATGTCGAAGGCCCTGCTAAAAAAAATTAAAGAACATGCGCTGTGCCCTCCCTATCTACAAGCCAGCCATGTCATCATAGAAGGGAACTGGGTTGCACAACCTGCCTTTGGTAAATCAATACCTACTGTTCCCAATTCCCTTTTTGTCCTTCACATGCTTGGAAAGAGCTTCCAGAAGGATTTACTCTGTAACATGCTCAGTGTTTTCCAGACCCTTCTTCTTGCTCTTCTTGAAAATGGGTATGATGTTTGCCTTTTCCAGTCACCAAAGAACCTCCCAATTGCGATGACTTCTCAAAGAAGATAGAAACCAGCCTCACAATAACATCAGCCAGCATCCCTGGATGCACACCATCTTGTCCCACTGACATGCAATTGTGCAACTGGCTTAACTACTCCCCAGCTGTCATCATCTACCACGGGTAATGCTTCACTCCCATAGACTTTATAATTAGGCTCAGGAGCCTGAGAGGCCTGAGAACAAATCTTACCAGTAAAAATAGCCAAAAAAGGCACTGAGTACCTCAGCCTTTTCCTTGTCTTCTGTTGCTAGCCCCTTGCCCATTGAGCAGTGGGCCCACATTTTCTTTAGCTTTCTGGTTGTTGCCCCCACCCTTCCTGTTTCTTCCCACATCCCTCATGAGTTTCAACTCCAGCTGAGCTTTGGCCTTCCTAACTCCGTCCCAGCATACTCAGGCAACATCTCTATTTCTCTTGGGTAGCTAATACCTGCTTTCACCTCTGTATTTCCTTTTTGTGTTTTAAGGGCCCAGAGCTCCCTCTTAGGACCTTAGCTGCCTGCACTTACAGGCAGCGCTCTCATATCACACAGCTGTTGATCCAGATTGTTGGGAAGAAAGAGCTGCTTATGAAAGACCTGTAAGAAGCCACCTCAGCAGGGGCTCCCCTCACATCACTCAGGAGCTGCTTTTAAGCTAAGGCTTTTAAGCAGCTCCCAGCCTGAGCTAGACTGCAGCCATACCTGTGCCTGGGCACATACCACAATTGATGTACACTCTGACTCACAGACTCTACATACTGGCTTGACTTCAGACCTGCCTTGTCACTACTGACTTGCCTGGTGTCACCAGGCTGTTGGATGAACCTAGTTACTGTTACCAGACTTGCTCTGCTCTCCTTTTTCAGGTACTGTGGGACTGCTTCCAGTGATGACACAGCTCCTGTGCCTGCCTTGTCCCAGCTAGCCTTCCCTCACGTTCCCCTTGCTGTTCCCTGGCACATCTGAGCTCAGTCAGGCATCCCGCCACACTTGCTCAGTTTTCTGCATGTCAAAATGAGCCATTCTTGTGCTTTGAGAAGGTTATTCTTGAAGATCAACCAGCTCTCCAGAGCTCCTTTGCAATTCAGACCAGTCTTCCATTCGATCCTACCAAGCAGATCCCCGAACAAGACAAACATCTGTTCTTCTGTAGTACAGGGTTCTAATCCTACTACTCATTTTGCTCACTTCTTTCAGGACTTTAGTCTCCTGCCCCGGACCACATCCACAATCAGTTCTTCCTTGTTTGTGAGTAACAGGTCTAGCTGAGCACCTCCCCTAGAGAAAGCTTTTTAATACTCTCAGGAAACATGTCTTTTTATTTCAAGTCAGTTTAACAACCTCTTTCAGTTATGGCAATATTTGGTTTTAGATGAGCTACAACACAAAGCAATTCACACTTCTCCTGTACTTATGCACAGAGCCTTTTACCCCTAAGTAATACCACAGCTACCTCATTTTGCTAGTCCTTCATCTTTCAGCATAGCATCCACATTCTACAATCCATTTGAAAAAGGTCTTTTACTTACCTGTCAAAATATTCATGTGCCACTTTCATTGCATAAACACACACAAAATAATGCTCTTTAGCAGGGTACTAACATAGTGCCTGAATTGGTATTTGCTTTCTATTGGGTTTACGTTCCCTATGGGGTTTCTGTTGCAACACGAGGGCAGAAGGAAGTGCTGGATCATGTATTCCCACTGATCTTTGGGTGTACCTCTAATAGCTGAGCAGAGTTGTACCAGTATAAGTCATTTTCTCACTGTTCAACAAACATTACACCAAAGACAGTTATAGCTTACACTGAAGTTTCGTATTAGCTACCATTAAACACTGCATTCACACATACACACCAATACTATTTTTTGGCTTTCACAGGACTTACGCGCTGACCTCAAGTGTTCTAGGTATTAAGTACCACTAGCGCTTGTATTCAAATTTGTCTGGTGGTATCGATAGATGAAAAGAATAGATACCATACTGTTCTCAAGTAAAGTAACTATATTTAAAAGCATATTATCAGAAAAAGGACCATGCAGTCTCACCTTGAAATGATCTGCAGGGTGTATCCGTTGATGTGCTAGCCTCTGCTGATGAAGTCTGAACATTATCCAAATTCTTTTCTTTGGATTTTGAGCCCAGATTTCTGAGAACCGCCTCCTCTTCTCTATTCGAAGTATGCGCAAGAGAAGATGATGAAGTTTCAGCATAGAGTCGTTTCAGTACTTTCCCTATGAACACTGTGGGGTAAGAAAACTTTTTTAAACAGAAAGAAATGTACTGTTTTAAAGATATTTTAAGACTTTAAAAAACCAACAACTAATTGATACAAGATAGTTTCCCTCATATTCCATGCAAGTTTGTCTTCAGTGGTCCCTACCTCTCAAAGGTAAAGCTGAAAATAATATATTAAAGTCCTAAACTTGAGTCAGAAAAGCAGCTTTAAAACCCCAGAATTCACTAGCATGGTTACATTTAAAGTCTTCTATTTGACTACATTTTGGCAATAAATTAATACAGTAAATTTACAGACTAAACACACATTAATTTTTAAAATTTCTTTTAAAACAAGTTATCTTCCTACACAAGTGTTATAAGGCTGCTCAAAATGCAGGTCTCTTCTGGCACAGAGGCATTGCAATTGAATCACTCATTACAATCAGTAAGCTACAACTATTTAATCACATAGAAAAACTAGAAGTAGACAGCAGCAGAAACACATGGTAACCCAATTATTTCTACAGAATTAGCAGTATTCTTATACGCCTCTTCCTCTTATGGCCCCCTTTCTGACGACACTGGCAATCTGCTACTAGTTACGCAAATGCAAGCATCATTTGATTGAAGAAAAGAAATATATGCAAATAATCTACTCAACAAAACTGTCATCATTATATGGATGCATGCATATTTCAACCACTTGAAATTACGTATTATACAAAAGTTATATAAAAATATAAAGTAATACTAAGAAATTTTTTATCTATTGCAAAACAACATCCCTGGTTTCATGAATTCTACACAGTCAAGCAGATATTGCGGGATGTGGGGAGGAGGGAAGAGAGAGATTTGGAGGAAAAACATGTTGTTATCTAAACTCCAATTTTAAATTTAATATACAGTGCATGGACACTATATAAGCAACGTGGTGCAGATTCCTAACAAAATATTTCTGCCAAGAGAAAAGGACTTAGGTTGTTATAAGAATGGCTCCTACTGCAGCTTAACAGAAGAACATATTATCATCACATAACTCTTCAACAAATTACTTTCCTTCACAACTGAAAAAAAAAAAAAAATCACCTTTATTGAGCTGGGAAATCCTTGAACCACCAGTCCTTGATAGACAAACTTTACCTCCACAGTTACCTTTGCAATATGCTTCAATTGTCATGTAAATGACTATGGGGGAGAAAGTCTTGTTAGACTTTTTTTTGAGCTCTTACTAGTTTATACATGATCACTTACTCTTTGCTTGTGCCCCATCTCTTAAATAATCAGTGACCTTATGAAAGGCCTATGACAAGATGTAAGCCTGAGGAGATACTTGTGCAGAAGGCTTTGCTTATGAAGGCCAATTTTTAGTTTTCCTATGCTTATCCGTCATTCAGTGACATGAAAAAACCTGTGACAAGCTGCCAGCAATGTCCCCATCAAGTAAGCACAATCCATTTTGCAAGTTATGAGTTAAGATTACCATTCCCAGAAAGACAGACATCAACAAGTGACTGTGTATTTTCTTTTCATAAGGTTCCCTTGCCAGGATATTCTACAGCTAGAAAGACAAAATCCACAATTACTCGACTTACAGGACAACTAGAGAAAGTAGACAGAAATAATCAGTGTAGTAAGACAAAGTTAACTGCCCTTTGCAGATCTCGGACTCTAAAGCAAGTTATCTAAGAGGTTTATCCTGGATCCTTTCCCTGAGTACTGCTGCTAACACTGCAGCATTTTAATGNTCTCCAGGAAAGCAGGGCTCCATCATGCTTAACGGTGACTGTGGAAGACAAAACACCATCACTCCGAACATTCCCCGCCTTCCTTCCTTCTTCCCCCAGCTTTATATACCGAGCTTGACTTCATATGGTATGGGATATCCCTTTGGTCAGTTGGGGTCAGCTGTCCCAGCTGTGTCCCCTCCCAGCTTCTTGTGCACCCCCAGCCTACTGGCTGGTGGGGTGGAGTGAGAAGCAGAAAAGGCCTTGACCCTGTGTAAGCACTGCTCAGCAATAACCAAGACATTGGTATGTTATCAACACTGTTTTCACCACAAATCCAAAAAACATAGCACCACAGGAGCTGTTATGAAGAAAATTAACTCTAGCACAGCCAAAACTAGTATATAAAACTAACATTCAAGCACTTGTATTGAGGAAGCTATTCTTCCAAAGCAAATGATCATTGAGATACTGATGAATCATATATGGAAATACTTTTTCTCCAAATCTGCTGAGGAGAGCCAGCATCCTCATAGCTACAGTGGATTTTATGCTCTCCATCTTGAAATCTGATTTTGCTAATCATCTGTTCAGTTACCCCCACAAAAGAATGACTTCACTCTTTTTCTTTCCTTTTTAAAATCTAGGGACTATACTCATACGCACGTTAGCATTGCTTCAGAAAGCAATACAAGACAAGTTTTGATACATTCATTCCTTCTCATTCACATGGGGCTCTCCCCATATCCAATACCTATGCTTGAGAAAGCAAGCTGAAATCAATGCCTGCCTTGGGAGGGTGTGAATACCGAGGAAAAGTATTCTTTCACAAAAATCTCTCTTGCTTAGGACCATCTAGATATCAGTAGCAGTGATAGATTTACTTCAGCAAAGATGTGGTTTAGCTGCCAACACCAAAGCAGCATTCAATCTTACAGGCTGGAGTTTTCAACAGACACAGGAAGAAGCAGCTGGGTGCAGAATGGGGAAGTTCTTTATTGCCTGCAAAGCTTTCACACCTGTGTCAGTGCATCTCAGCACTGCAGAGTCATCTCTTACGAGGACTAGTAATTCCCAATAACCACAACAGAATGGAAATGAGCAGCGATGACACCTAGGCACGACTAGGTTCCTGTCTGGAACCTGATGTATTTCAAGCCTTCTGAAGACAGCAGGAAGCAATGTATCCCAGCAGTACACCTTCCTTGGGAGAATGAAAAAGGTGGTATCACTAGAGAGCAGCTGAAAAAACTGACTGATTTAGTCTCAACTATTTGGAATCCTAAGTATATTCTAGCCTGAAAAAAACCAAAAAAATCTGCATGCAGCCCAAAACTTTTTGAACAAGTTTGTCCTGCTTATCAATGAACAGGGAAATTAGGCTCTGAGGAATATCTATCCTGCCACACTCAGCAGCTTTACATGCTCCAAAAAAGCACTCTGCAGTTAAGAATCTCAGAGCTGAGCTACCAAAACATTTTTCAGATGACAGAGGATGCTCTTTCCTCAGGGTTTTATTGCTGCAATTACTTAAAAAAAGATATCCTGTGATATCCATGAGCATTGGCTTAACCACAGGAAGTTGGTCTTGCCTGATGCTACAGAGCAGCTTTTCTCCCCTATTCAAAACTCTCCTTAACCTGTCGTCTTTGGTACTATGCAGCATCAGAGATCAGTCCATCTGGTAAGAACTGCTCAAACCTTTAAAAATAACTACGTCTTAATAGGATATTAACAATAAAGAAAATTCAAAGAAAAATGTCTACTACCAGAGATATATCTAACCTATTAGGGTTCCAAAATAGAGTAAGAATTTGCTCTCACCATACCCATAGCATAGCCAAGTACATATGGTTATTTGTTGCTGTTGTTTTCCAGTCAACATAACTGATGGAGGATCTGTACAGATTCATGTGGTCTTTCAGTAGACCAATCTGGGAACACTTTTCTGCTTCTCGTAGCAGACAGATGTCTCTGAACAAGCAAATACAATTTTGAGACGTGTTTTTAACAAGACCTCAAGAAAAGACAAGGGAGACCACAGAAATATGAGGCATACACTATTTGGAGTCAGAACCAACAAAAATCGCCACATTTACATACAGCATTAATGCACAAGGTACAAGGGAGTGAATTTAATATATTCTACTGGGTATGTTTTTGAGGACGTTCTTGAAAATCGTATTCACATAATGCAAAACCTGCTGCTCCAGTCTGGAAGAGAAAGAATAGTTTGAGGGGAATTATCTCTGGAACTGAGCCTGTAATCGAACAGGAGAGAAATGTGAACAGCAATAAGAAGCCAATTACAAGGAAAAAAAGGGAAGCCTTGTTGCACAGACCACTGCAAATATCTCTCTCCTCTTAGAACAAAGCAGTCTCTGGAACCAGCAGATGAGAAACTAGAACTGAGAGAGGAAAGCAGATAAGCTAAGAGGTTTAGTGGCTAGGAATGGCAGTGATGTGGATGCAGCTGAAAGCAACACAGAATGTTTGTTAGCATTAGCTCTGCATTGCTTTCAACTGTCCTTACTACCCTACAGAATCTGGGACAGCAGATAGTAATCCAAGAAGTTTTATAGGGTAGAGACCAGGCAAGAATTAATTGAAAGGAAAACAAAGGAAGACTTCAGTTCATCGAGTCACGGTACTTCTTTAAAAACTACCACAGTAGCTTATCATGGCTCTATTTCTCTGAGGTATGATTGATAGCTCATTTCTCCCAACCTACTAAAGATGTTTTCTGAGTTCTATAGGGAATGTATTCTGCAATGTGAAGAAAAATTTCCCCATAGCTATACATTACTGAAAGAAGATGTGGCTCTGAACACCTGGTCACACAGTGACAACTGGAGGAAGCTCTAAGCCTCTAGGTTAGATGAGCATGGCCCAGGGACCCCCATATTTTGGAGTTCTGTGTTACCATAGCAGACTTAGTTGCCATTTTAGTTATGAGCAGTGTGTGGAAAGAGTTTTCCATTGCTGATGCCTCCTGAGTCCAAACAGAAGCGCAAATAAAACTGTGAAGACGTGCTTGCCACATTTTGTATGCTCTTTCACCTCCAGGAATCTGACAGGACTTTAGTACTGCAATGGATAGATTCTTTATGCTGTGAGATGTATAGTGCTGAAAACAAGGCACTGAATGTGAGTGACAGTGAGAGAAGCATCTACCTGGATTTGCCAGACGTCAGACTGTGTGTGCGCACATGTGGTGATAGGGGCAAGAGTTACGCATGCCACACCAGTTTTGTGGAATAGACTGAACACAGTTCAAGATTATACAAAGGAAACTTCACAATGTTAGAGCTAGGCATACGGCCAAAAGGAGGCACTGCACAGTAATACTATTAACAGAAATACCTGGCCCAAATCCTAGAGGTCTAAAGAGAGTCTTCGCCCTTTTGCTGGAGAGGAAGACCAGGCTACGCTGACACTGCCTCTGTTAACAAGGTTATAAAGATTAAAGAGAGAAATGAAACCACTAGGGGAGTGGGGGGGCTCCACACTTAGGGGGACAAGCAAACATTCCAAACGGGAGATTACTAAACTAGAGGTGACTACAGATGAAAACCTGTGTGCTTAATCAATCATGAGAGAGACCAAGCCACTGCTGTGGTGGAGGTCATGGACAATGACAATGTGATCCAAGACCCTACTGGGCCAAGTATTTTTTAATCTGAGACAGGAAAATGAACTACACTGATATATGAATCTAGAGAGATCTCACCGAAAACCTTGTACAGCCTTAAGTCTGCTGTGTACAAACCAGCTCAACTCACACCTGAGCAGACAGGGAAGAGTTTTTACAACAACCAACAAGACATAGAAGAACAAGGAGAGCTTGGGCTGTTTAGATAAGCAAACAAATGCCAAAAGAATTTTAAGCAAGTAGTGAGAAGTGTTATGTAGCTCAAGGATAAGATTGCATTAGATCATGCCACCAAAATATTAGAGACTAACGATGAATGAGAATTGCCAATCTCAATGCACTGATGACCATCTAGAAGCATTGCAACATTCTTCTAGTAAACTAACAGGAGAAAATAAAACAATGTAGTTAGGGAAGTCCCTTAAATTGAGCTCTAACTCCTACAAATGCTACAGGGCTGACTGCAAACAGAAAGGACTAGAACCAACTGCACTGAAGACTGCTTTTAATACTATATTCTTCATAGATCACTCCACAGTTCCTTACATTTGGTTACTGACATGTACACAAACTAAACCAGCGATCAGATGTATGTGATCACACTGGATCCTTTTATTTGTTAAAAGGAAGTAGACAAAATTTATCTTAGTTATTACAAAGGTCACCAGGGAAAGAAGTTTTCCTAACATAATGGTGGATCTATTACACAAAACACATTTTGGATTCATTATATGTATGATAGATTTAGACCACTGTATGATAAATTTAGACCAACAAGAGATCTAAAACAGGTCTCTCTAGTTAATGCTAGCAAAAAGGAGTCATCACATGTCAAATACCAGATAAGTTGCCTTTCATTAGGTACACTAATGGTGTACAAGACAGACATTCATAAAGAAAAAGTTACTAGTTATACCCACTGCATGGCTGTTGCTTTTTTAAAGGGGTAAAAACCACATGACATCTTAGCGCACTAACCAAGATCCTGAACTTTGCTTACTTCTTCAGCAGTACCTAAGGCACAGTCACATTTAAGGGCAGTACATAAAAATGCATACATACAACTCATTTAGAGCATTAGGATGAGATTTTGCTCAGCTTCCTCACAGAAATCCCACTGACATCAAGTTTTCCGCTTAAAGAAAAGGAAGTGTAATTTGGTTTACAGTAGTGGCAAATAACACAGTTTAAAAAGCCCACAGTGGAAGATTTTATCTGTAGAGCCACTGTACTTTCATTCAAAATATAATTATATTTAAACTCATGAGCTTTCCTCACAGCATTATTAAGAGCCTACGCCATTTTACGGTGAAGTACGTGGCTTCTGTGTACTTCTATAGCTTCAAAAAACACTGTGGTCTTGTGTCTGAGATGTAGAGAGCTGTAAACACAAGATGAAGAGAACAGTTGGTGTATTTCTGCAGTTAGAACAGAATATTTCTGTTGGAAGGGACCTACAACGATCATCTAGTCCAAATGCCTGGACGTTTTCAGTAGAAAACTTCAATTCCAATAGACCTACAAATGTGAAAAGCTTACATGCTCCAGTCTTGTCTTCTGAGTAAGTTTTCTATTCAGATTTCAAAAGTGAAACAAATTCATGTTCCAGCTGAAAACATGCAACAGTATCAAAATACCCAGCCTGTAATTGAAAGCACTGAATGTTCCCACTGTGCAATGACCTAAAGCAACACCAGAAGACATATCTTTCCAGGAATTACTCAGTGATGAAAAGGAGCCGGTATTTTCAGAAATGAGAACAAGTCGCCATAGGTACCAAACTAGTTCCGTGGCTAATTCGTGACAACTTGTGTGTGGAAATAGTGAAGTACAAACACATCAGAAAACTGAAAAAGCACCAAGTCTCTACAGTTTGACATAACATAAAGCAAAGTATAATCCCAAGAAACAGAGTGCAGAACACATGCTGGCTAATTATACAAGTCGTGAACATCCAGGATCTTTCTACCACAATTTTGTGAAAAGAATAAAAAGCCTCCTTCAAATAAATGCATTGTTTGGCATCTATGTATTAAATTGACACCACTTTAAGTTTCCTATGTACATAAGCAGACTACCCACAAACACACACATGCCAATACTGGAATAGCACTGCAGATTTATAAAGGTTCTCCTGGCGTTGACGGCATGACTTAAAACTCAGTTAAGACTACAGACTAGACAAAAGCATGCTGAATAACTAAACAAATAAAGTTCTGAACAACATCAGAAGTGTTCCTGTCCAGCTGAGCGTAGGAAGAGACAGCTTCCTCAAAAACATTTCTGTGGAGAATGCTTGCCACATACTTTTGGCTACTTGCGATATACACTGTAAGCATCCCCACCACGTTACTCAATTGGTTGCCTTCTACCTACTCAAATGCAACTTGGGCAGCAAGAATAAAATAAGTGGCATCAAGAGCACTGACCACATTAGAACTCTGTGAAGCTTGCAAGTTGCCCTACTTGGTCTCTCTCTCCTACAAACAGAAGTTTTCCAAAAATGGAAAAGTCGGGAATTTCTTCTGAAACCATTCCATGTGTAAGATGTGTTAACGTGCTATTTCTGCTAAAGCAGAAGAAAAGATAGTACAACAGAACAGAAGAGGATGGAAAGAGCAGACAGAATGATAATCCACATGCAGAACATACGGACAAGGCTTCATTAAAGTGTTCAGTACTCTCTGATATTCAAAAGGATTTAAATCCTTGAAGTCTCTTTTATTATGCAAGTATCACATCTCCTATGAAGGCCATGACAGGACAGTTACTTTACGGAATAGTGATAAAAATCACAGAACCATTAAGGTTGGAAGGGACCTCCGGACATCATCTAGTCTAATCCTAATGCTCCAAGTAGGATCAACTAGAGCAGACTGCTTAGGGCCTTGCCTAGTTGGGTATAACAACCCCATTGCCTGGATAATCTCCTCTTCTCTAATCATGGCTGGACAGTGAACTCTTGACCAGAGATGCTCAAGGGGACCACTTGAAAAAGAGATACCCAGATTTCATGAGGACCCAAAGCAACAGGGTGTAAAAGCATTTTAATTTTAAGAGACTGCTACATACAGAAAATGTTAGCCAGACTGCCATTCTTACCAGCTAGCAGGTGGAAGACTGATGATAACTCCTGGCAAGGAGCTACTATCCATTCCCTTAAACCGTTCCCCACAAAGCTTACTTGCCCTTTAACCATACAGGATGGAGTTTCATGGTTTAGGTCTTCTGGATTCTTTCTGAAGGAGTTGCTCAACTGGCCAAACTGATGAACAAAGGTCTTCACTCTGTATTTGTTCAGCCTAACACACAATGATTCTTGGGTCATGGCTCTGTAAGTCTCAGAGACAAAGGCACCTAGTTCATATTTCAGACACTAGGGGCAAAATTCAGTTTGCAGCTATGATGCCTAGTGGTAAACACATGCAAGGCATCATACTCCATTTACACATTACATACCTCTCCAGAGACCCAGTGTGTACAAGATACCAAATCTGCTGACCAGCCACTGGGTCTCCAAGATGTACTCAGTACAGATGATACTGCACTGAGTACAAGCCCCTGTTATAGTCAATAGAAATCAATACACAGGGCCTCTGAGGATAATTAAATTTATTAATCTTGACCTGAATGTCACAATACAAGAAAAAACACACATGCATTGCTCTCAGACAAAAACAAAGCCTCCCATTATCAACGCCCACAGCCAAAACCCCAGAAGCAAACCAAAAAGGACACAGCTGAACCCTCAAAGACCCCAGAACCATTGCTAGAAATGGCAGAGACTAGAGGCTTGGATTAAGTCAAGACACACTCACACACTCTCTCTCCCTCTCTCCCCCGCCCTGCGGGCAATGACTTAACCTATTTAAACATTAACTTCAAAAATCTTTGAGTAGAGATCACTTAGCTGCAGAGAAGATTCCCAGACTTGGGACTCTTCTTGGGACTCTAGTTCAGCAACTACCAACAGATTAAAATCAAAGAGGAAAGGGAGGAATTAACTAGAACAAAACATGATCAGGGTATCATTTTCCCACTCCCCCTCATTTTTATATGACGTTCCCATTTCCAAAAATGTACAAGCCGCACAGAGATATGAGGAAAAGAAGAAAAATGCAGTGACATGCAATTACATCCTGTATAGCCTGACAGTTCAGATCATCATAAGGGTGTATGTTATATTTAAGAAGGGATGATCTTGTTCAAGTCAGGAGGAAGAAAAGGAAAATGTAGTTTTCCTGCTACCAGCGAGGTCAGCTTTGCCAAGAGTGACATACTTCCGTTCCACCACAGATAGAGTGTATGGCAAACCAAAGCAAAGCACTGTCATGGGAATAACAAAATTGGTATTTCTAGAGGTGGGGGGGAAGCGTGAAATATGTAGAATTCTAGCTGTGGTCCAAGTACGGTTTTAAGTACATAGGAATGGGAAGCCTCCAATTTTACAGTATTTTGCTTTGTGTTCACAGTCTGCAAGCAGTCCTCATCCTACAGGTGAAGCTACCGTAACAGGCTCTTACAAGAGTAGCTAAAGGACGAAACAGGCTAAAAGTAGGGACTGAAAGATCTGTTGCAGAAAATTCAGGCTGAAGCTGACTATCTCTTGAAAGAGGCACTCGTAGACAAACACAGAAGCTAACATCTTACAAGATCTTGTGTTTGGTCAAAGATAAAGGCATCCTGCAGATCATCTACCAGATCTTCAGTTTTCATACTTCAGACTTAACTGCATCTATCTACAAATTTATAGTCCTTGTTTCCAAACAGCAGTGTATTCACTGAAATTCTTTGAGGAAGATACCAAGTAACTTTTCAGCTTCAAATTTGAGGGTGGAATTCACCTGCACCTTAAGGCCAGAAAAAGCACTAAGCTATCTTGTCTGAGTGACTGGAAGAAGTAATTTTACACACCTATCCACACTGAGACCGACAACTTGTATCTGAATACTTTTAATATATTTCAAAAGACTCTGGAGGCCCATCAAGAAGTAGAGGAACTAAATAGTTCACGTTAGTTTTTTTCCCAGTGCTTAATCATCTTTGGCATAAACCACACACCCCATGTTTGTTACTCACATTTAAAAAGCTCAAGTTTTTTTGGCCTGGTCCTTTTTCTGCCTCTCCTTACTATATTAAGGAATCCTATATTACACAGTAATTTGTTTCCTATGAAGATCTCCCTACAGGTAGAAACCTTGATTCTGAAGAAGTGTCTTTTGGTCTGGAAGGCACAGTCTCAGCCTCATATACCTTACTTTTAACTATCTGCCTTTGCAAAGAAAGCACTTCTTTTGAACAAAAGCTGTTCACCCCATTTCCCCCCCAAGCTATTATCACCTGGGTCAGCAGATGTCCAGGAGGGTGGGTTGCCTGGTTTTGGGTTTTTTTTTTTTTTGGAACTACAAAACTCTGGAATTAAGACTGAGTAGGAACACCATGCTGAAATGCTGATATCACAAACTGATTGTTTTTAATTAGACTAGCTCCTTACACAATCTTTTAGTTCTACTAGCCTCATAAAACTTGAATGACAGCTTAAAGGGAAAAAATTGTAACATTTTTGACAGAACATCTGCATGTAAGGCGGGAATGATCCTCCTTCCCAGTTTACAATTGATCTCATTGACATTCTATACAACATAGATTGTTTTACTCTTAACTGCTAAAGCTATTATTACATATTTAGTGCGGAAAAAGGAGAACCCATATGTACTGTTTGGGAATCAAACAACAGAAGGATTTATTTGTATTCAAGCTCACATGAATTCTGTGCTTAAAGTACTAGGTATCAGCTATCTGCATCTCAGTATGGTTGTTAACCAGAACATCACAGGGAGTTGCACAAGAAGCTGAGAGGCTGCCATTTTAAATCCAGTGTGTAATACTAACTTCATGATATTGAGGTTCGTCTCAAGACCTCTGACATTACTCTGATTGAAACACCATCTATTAGTGTTCCACATCCCATTAGACATTAAAATCAGAGGCTAATTGCCTAGATTTTACTCCTGTCTTGAACTACAGTTCAAGAACGGCATAGTGTAAAAAACTACAGTTTTGTGCTCTAATATTGTAGTCCATAAAACATGGCTCCATTTATCTTTTCACCTAGCACTAATTTTTATAATATATGGAAAACCACTTTGTTATCTTTAACTCAGTAATATACCATTCTCCTACCTTTGAGGCAACTTTTGAACAAGAGCAACTTATTTAAGTACATAGCACATGTCAGTAGGGTAGAAAGGAAGGAAAGGAAAAGAACATAGCGATTACATACCCCACATTTATGTATTCACTTAAATGAAGTAGTGAGTCACAATGGGAGAGTGATTTATCACTCAAAGTTTGACCTGTGTGCATCCAGGCCAACACAGTTCACAGCAATTGCAGATACAAAACAGCAAGTTATTAGTTACAAAACACAGACATTTGTTTTCTCTTTTTAGCTTAGATGAAACTGATTCAGCTTCACCAAGCACGATCTCTGTGTCACACTGCAGTTTCAAATCAGTAAGACTGGTGTTACATCTGTCAGCAAATTCTGCATGACTGTGTAGTTCAATAAGAATTTGACTAATAGATCGTGCCATCGTGTCCCAACAAAGGCTTTAGAGATCTCTCAGTAGGCCACCTTAATTGCAACCGCAAGCTCCTAGACATCTAATAAACCTGACATGACACAGATGATAACAAGCTACATAACCAACACAATGAGAACATCAGGATTTTCTTCCAGCTGTTCATAAGAACCCTGTCTGCCTCATAGCAAAACCTTGTAAGATGTGTACTCCCTACTACAGTCCTGGGAAAACAGAGCATCTTCAACATTATTTCAATTTGGGCACGCTATCCATTTTTCTAAGCATCTTTCACAATACTTAACAATACATTTCTCATACTGCACCATTATCTTGATCTTACCTGGCACAATCAAACAGACCTCACTGAAAACATCTAAAGATATCTCGCCCACCCTTACTAAAGAAGCTCAACTTTGCTGAATATTATTATTATTAATAATTCTAGCTACTCAAAGTTGGGCTAACTGTAAGCCATAGCTGTAAGAGACTTTGTTTTCCTCTCTTCTGAGACAGATTTTGGGAGGAAGGAAAAAAAAAAAAAAAAAAAGGCTGTGCGCTTATAACATCACTGGTCACCAAGACCAGTCCCCTGCCAGTACAGGTGTAAACTTTCTAAATTTCAGTAAGTTTAACCCTTACTTTAACCTAAAGAACTCCTATCCAGATGCAAACAGCATACAGCTTGAAGTGAACATCAGACTATACCACCCATGTGGGCTAAAGTTAAATGTTACGGTAGATGCTGGGGGTAACATGGAAAACAGACAAATAGTACTATAATGGCCTAAAGCACTGCCATAAGAATAGCTGAAAACAGTAAAAAAAAGTCATTCAGAGCTCAGATTACTGAAGAGAAAAAGATCTGCAAATGTTAAAGAGACAGCTTGCTCCCTCTGCTCATATGAAACTAAAATGAAGCTCAATACACTAGTATTTACAAAACAAACCATGAAACTGGCAGGGGTAATATCACTGAGCACAGGCAAAAGTTCAACAAGACTGTGCATAATTTAAGTTTTATTTAAAATGAATCTTCATGAGTTCATATTATATAAAATATAAATACAAATGAATGTCTACACAGCCTTCTTCAGGGAGTAAATATATCACACTTTGCTGTGACTTCAGAACCCCGAAGACCACATTATGTCAGGCTCTACATATCTAGCTATCTGTGAGCATGAGTAACCCTCACAGACTTTCTAAATACAAAGCCATTGGATCTATCATTTCTGCCTCTTCTTTCATAACCATATTGGCCTTTCTCCGTGGCTAGATTTCTCATCCAGGCACAAGGTTGAAGTCAGCAACAAAAAAAAAAGCCTAAGACTTCCTCCCCCAACAAAAGTTTTAATGGCAGAATCAATTACACTTGCTCTCGTGCAACTTCTACATTTAATCACAAAAACCAGATATTAGTGATTTATTCAACAAGAACCCAAATAAAATTTAGATCTTGGTAAGCTGTAATAAATCTTTGGTCACTGAAAGCAACATACATTGTTAATTGCTTGGGGGTGGGGGGAAGCAAGATAACTCTCCCAGAGCAAAAGAAAATAGTGTCAGGCATCAAACTCCATTTCTAATTAATATTTCCCTCACTGATAAACATATATTGATGAAAGAAAAGACATCCACCCTAACAAATGGGTTTTATCCTTTTTTCTTTTTTTTTTTTTTTTGCAGAAAAAGCCTTAAAGTGTTTTCCAAAAATTATGTTGATTTTAAAGAACAAAACAAAACAAACAAAAAAATCAAGATCTGTAAGGAGCAAGGTTGTTCTTAAACAGTTAGAAAAAGGAAAAAAACTGGTGTGTTTTTCTGCAAGAATTAAGCTGTTTAATATCTGATATGGCCATTTAAAAAAAAAACCAAACAAACAAAACCAAACCAATAAAACCCTAAAACTAAGGAACTGCAATGTCATTTCAATCCCTGTTACAAGTATGAGCTTCCTGCCCCAAGCCCAAATCATTTGACTCATCACAAAGAGATGAAAATAGTGCTCCTGGATGCAAAACTCCCACTGTTTAAAATCTTTCATTACTGATGACTATCAATTGGCCACATTTGATTTTCAGTTTAATCTCTCAAATATGAAGTCTCCTGTAGTACCATTAGATCATCCTTTGTACTGCGTACTAACTTTTGCGCCACTTCTCATAGCAGTTAAGGTCGGTAACGTGTACTACACCTACACCAATGTCTTAACTCTACCCTTTAGCAGCTGGAACGCCACTCTATAACCCTTTACAATAGTGCTACCTTGGGACTGCAAAAACTTTCAAGAATGATGCCTACAGCTTTAAAGACACAATTGATGATGTTTAACAGCTACAAATTATGAATCCATCTGTCCCAGAGAGGATAATCATCCTGTCAGTAATATGTATAATGACAACTGCTAACACCTCTAGCCCTGTTACACATCATTGGTACATGAGCAACTGAAAAACAAAAAGACCCACAAAACTCAAAAAACTTTGCACTTTCTCAGTTACACCTGCCCAACCCTTTCCTGGCAAAGTGAAGTGCATTTTGCTTACCTGCACTGCTGGCTTACTGTCTTTCAGCTATTTAGATTCTCTTCACTGACAATTAGACCCATGACCTACAAGCTGTTGACCATCCCTTTTATTCTGTATTACGGCCCAGTTCAATACAAAATAAAAAGCTCCAGTGTTCACCTGTAATGCAGACGAAAGTCTATCTTCAGCATCTTCAACGTACTGCTATACACAGGAGCAAAAACAGCCTTAAAGAGAAGCATCTAAACCTTCTTTTTCAGCTCTTTTCTGAGACACCTGTCTTTTTAAAAAAATGTATATAGTTTTACACAATAGCAAGTCAACAGTTTCCATATATGCTATTGGCTGCAGAGGCTGATCAGATGAGGTTGTAAACTCTACCAATTTTGTTATTTCATCCCGGGTGGCCACGTGGCATCCCATCATCCTTTTATTCCTTGCTGTATTTTCTTCCCAATCTTAAGTCATTACTCCTTAGAGTGGCTGAAGAAAACTCTAGTGATTTCTAACTTTACACAGTAAAGACAGTCACTCAGCACAGTCATTTTAGCTTTCTCTTCCACCCTACAGAAACAAATGGCTCTTTATCTGACCTTTGGTTTTAAACAATTTGAGTGCTTTGGAATTTGTTTCCCCCACTCTCAGCTCTAGAGTCATGAATTTATTTACAAGTGAGTGAACTCACTCTTCCCAACTCTCTGACTTTCTCCCAGAAGACATAAATTTGTAATTCTCTGCCTTTCCTCAAAAGAAAATCAAGCTAGAAGCAAAACAGTTACTCCATCAGCCTTCTCCATTTCTCTCAATGAAGCCGCACCTAAAACACAGAGAATACTACTTTGTTTTTATTCTTCCTTCAAAACTATCACTAGTTGCAGTCAGCCAGCAAAGAGCTTAAACACTAGTCCTTGCTGTTCAGCCTCACCCTCACCTTGTTACCCTCGCAGGAAGGAGTCGAGTTTCAGGATGCTGGAACTGTTTGAAAACTCAAGAGCCAGCCACAAAGTCACTACAGTAGGCAAGCATTCAGCTCTCTTATAGCTCAGTCCTACTCAATCCTCCTTAAGAATAAGATATCACTTAAAGAACACCTGTATTTTTATTACTGCGTTCTTCCTGCGCAAGGCCACTGAAGTTATGCTTGGACAGGGGAAGGCTTTTTTTGTTTTTTCCTTTCCTTTCCACAGTACCACGGTTATTTCAGAATTGTGCTAACTCGCTTTAAAATAGGCCAAGCTGTGTGGTCACTAACGAGTACGCACGCATATGCACACTGAGAAAAGAGGTGTTCATCTTAAAACACCTTGCGATTAAAGAAGTCGTTTTATTTGCTCCCCCCTGCCAGCTCCCAGTCAGGAAGACACAGCAGGAACTCTCCCCGGCGCCTCCGAGCCAGGCGGGTAGAGGACGGGAGCTCCGAGAAGGGCTCAGACCGCCAGGCCGCGCTGCCGCCGCCCGG
>WAAD01021471.1:327-20713 GCA_013389945.1 Fregata magnificens | reverse complement strand
GGGGAGCCCTGCAACCGGCGGCAAGTGCCGAAGGGGCGTTCTGCTACCGCCCCGCTTTCGGTCGCCTTCGTAACCTAATTCTTACACTGCCGGTGCCCCAGTTCTGATAGCGATGCCGGTGCCGTGCAGCTTGGCGTTTCCCGATCGATGCGCACGTAAGTGCTTCGGCCTCAACTTCCCTGAAACTTCCAAGGGTTTCTCATCTGCAACGACGAACCTTTTGTTGTTTGTTTCCGATCGTGCTTCGTTACGGCACGGGCTTACACCGGCTTAACGTATCTGTGGAGCGGGTGGTATTTGAATCTCTTCCGAATTACAGCACTTAGAACGAGATCGAGTGCTCCAGTCGCTCTAGGTGGTGCAAGCCCCAGAACAAGGCTGTGAAACTCAAGTGCCCTTCTCAGTGCTGGAGTGTTTCGTGCATATTTCTGTGTGCTTCGGAGGCGCGTCACAAGCAGAGCACTAGCAAAATTTGAAATACTGAATACCTCAAGTCATTTAGGTAGTAGGTGGCTGCAAGGGGACATGCTGCTAGGAGGAAGGGTCACCTGAATGTGACCGAGCGCAAATCCAAGTGCGGATGACTGAGAAGTCTCGTGTGGGGTCTTAGTAGCTGAATGCTTTGTACTGCGGCTTGGGATATGTCGGGGGAGCCTGTTAGTTGTACTGGACTTGTTTTAAAAAGCAACTCTGGTCTAGAGCAGGGGATGATGCTATTTTATAATGCAAATGTATTTGAGGTATCAGCCTTTCACATCTGTGATTAGTTTCATTTCCGTCTTCGTGTTTTATCTGGAAAACAGGTAAAATAGGAAGAGTGGAAGTTTTATATTCTGTGCCTTCAGCAATATAGCAAGTCATTTCCAGATGGTTTGCACAAAGCAATTTCTTTCAGAATTGCAAGTTTTAATTTTACTGCGTGCAGCTATTTTTACAGTGCTAACCAGATTTTATCATTTACATCTGAAAGTTGTCCCCCCCCATCATCATTGTGCATGCTTTTCAAGGCCTCTGGTATGTGGTTAAAAGGGACTCAGATGATGTTTCATAGTTTTATGAATTACAATGTTATGCATTGGAGATTTAATTCTGAGTGCTGTAGTCAGACCCTGTGTGATCTGACATAGTATTCCTAAGTTAAAGAATGCATTTATTATGGCACTGTTCAGTTACACACGAAGTAAAAACTAGGACTGTCAAATAAATTCGTTGATTCTATTTTAGATTATTTTTAGCTTTTCATTTTAGTACTATAAAGTGCTATTTGCATTTAGTTACACATATATCTAGTTTGCACTAGAACAGTATAGGGCATACCTCTTTCTTTTTAGAATTTCTAGTCTCTCTGAAATGAGTTTGAATTTCTGGTACAAGTTGAAGTTACACTTAGAGTGAAGTCAGAAATGCTTTAAGCAAGCATTTAACAACCAGCAAACACAGACTGCTCTTGACAGAGGTGTTGAGGAGAATGTGTTTTGTCTGTTTAAGGTATAAAACGGCACAGTCAAATCCAAGATTCGCTGAATTGGTGATAATATTCCTAATGACTCAATGGGATCGGAATTTCACATTTGTGTAGGGCAAAGTCCCACCAGTATTAATGGTGATATTATTGGCTGTGCGAAGCTGTTAAAAGAAAAAGTTACCAAATCAAGACAAAAATCTCAAGGTCCATTACAGCTAACTAAAAATTATATTCTAATAAATTCCAGTATATGAAGCGAGTTACTTTAATGTTATTTGGTAGATGTGGTAGGAGAAATGTATTGCTGAACAGGACATTCATACCTGATCCTGAGGAAAGCTTGGATTCAGTTTCCGCTGTGTCTGGACACCAAGTAGCATCCTGCCCAGAGGGTACCCTCTGCAGGCTTTCCTGAACATTGCTCATCCTGGTCAAGGTACCACTTTACAGTTACAACAGTTTTTTCTGACAGCAGATGTTCTAATATGAAATATTCGTAGACGCAGTCTGGATGACTAAATTTCAGCTTGATTGAGAGCTTTGTCTGGCTAAATTATGGACATTGGAGTAATTATTGGGATAGTTTTTGTGTGCCTTAACAAAGGTGGTAAAATGTTATTTTACACCTGCGTTTGGCAGGAACCTTTTTTCCTGTTTGCAATTACACATAGTCAAAGCAATTTCCTTGTATAGCTATGATAATCCTATGAGCAGTTTTGGTAATAAAAAGAACATTGAAATAACCCCTTGTTTTTTCTAAGGTATACCGTCAGGGGGCCCTTTCAAACTGCATCAGTCAAACAAAAACAGCTGCTTCAGTTCTACTCCATGACCAAGACGGGTCTTATTTGCTGCTTCAGTTCATCACCGCAGCGAATTTGTTTATGTAACCATGCATGGTGAACGAGAGGACCACTAATGCAGAAAGTTAGTGTTAGCTCATCAATTATGACCATATTTAAGAGAGACTTTCAGTTCTTAGAAATGTATTATATGGGCCAAAATATCCCACCTGGATCTAAAATATTCTGTTTGCTAAATGGGTAGTTTTGTTTGAATAACTACAGAAAAAAAATTATATGTAGTTCAGTTTGCCTTGCGAAAATTTATAGTCATCCACGAGCCATATGGCTTTCCTACCTCTAGTAGAGAAATATCTCTCTGCATGGCAGATACAGTATGTCAACAGCTGTGATCAAATATGAGTAGAAGTGGGCATGGATGAATCAGAATCTCTTTTAAAGTAGACCTGTTGGAGACCAAAACTTCTCATATTTCAGTCCATATCTGTCTCCATTATAGAATTATATTTCCCAAAACAGATCATAGTTCTTCACAGCTACTTTCTGTTGTAGGGGCCGAAATGATTCATTAAAGTAAAATAAGTACTCTTCCCATGATACTTATTTAGGAAATGTCAAGGAGCAGTTTACTCATTTAGTACACGCTCAGTTGTGATGAGAGGATGGAAATCACTGCAGTTAGAGTTCTCAATCAGTGTTTCTACACGTGCATATATATTTGGTCTCACTTTGCTTTTATCTGTTTCTCACTGTACTTTCTCAAATACTTGTTTTGTGCATAAAATTTACTTATCTTCCATGCATTTTCATTCCATGTTTGTCACATTTCTCTGTCCTTGCCAGTTTTGAAGATGAACAACAAATAGCTTCCAGTGTGGCATTGGCCTTTAGCCCCCTAAATGTTTTTGTACTTTCATAACCATGTATTCTTACAATCTAAGAAGACTTTCTTTCCACTGTTGGTAGTATATGTAGTATACAGCTGCAGTGAGCAGAGATGCATGAGGTGCACCGTAGATGGAGGCTTTTATCTCGCAAGGGGAATCAGTGTCTGTTATCTTCAGTAGATGCTGCTACGGCTGTGTGTAGAGAATGCAGATAAATTGACAGTAATGAAACATGTCAAAAATATGGTCAAATACATACATAAATCCAAGAAGGCAAAAAATCAGTAATTTAGAGATTCAGACTGTACATATATGCAAATAATGGAAAGAGAAGTATACACCAGAGCTTTCTATCTATCTATAGCTCCCCATCTTGGGTCCTTCATACCTTCTCCTCCACCCAAAATCCTTCCACCACTCTCAATTTTGTATCTGCCATCTTAAATACTCTCTTTAAAAAGTAAATTTGTTATGTCAAAGGAAAGAAGAGCATCTTAGGGTCGTCAGATTGACCCGAGCTCAGTTTGAACACAAAAAGTTGTTGCAAACCAAAGTTTATTCTAGCAAATGTAAAGGTTAAGTCTTGATAATGAAGTTGAAAACAGTTAGGAAAGCGTAAAACTAAGAAACACAAGTTTAGGGAGAAATTGGACACCCATCTCTTGTGTAGTGGTCGTTTAAGGTGCCTCTGATACATATTTCATCTTGGAAGCTGAGAGGCTGCTCGGGCGGTGTTCAGCCTCTGGAGTGCTGCCTTTCAGAGGGAACAACTCTCCTGCATTGCCCCGGAGAGGCAGCAGGTCAGTACTGAGAACAACAATTCAAAAAAATTTTTTTGTACTGTGTCCTTATTATCTTTCTTCTTTAATTTAGATGATACTGTATTTTCAATAATCCTTAAGGTGTGGGGGAGAATGCAAATTAATTGTTTAAACTTGTCTGGAATCTAATTGCCCTTAGCATGCCAGGAGTTTTTAATATGTTGATTTCCTACATGAGATTTATTTTTGTGCATTGGAGGTCAACTGAATCAGTTTCCTGTGATTCTTCTTGACAATACGACTTGCATTATAAAACTTTTTAAAGCCTTAATAATGTTATGCAAATTACATATCATAAAATATCAGCAAAGTCTCCAGCAATTCTCCTAGTTTCACAATGGGATAGGCTGGTGACTTTTCATATAAACTATATACGGTGTCATTAATGATGCAGATAGTCAACTTAGCCTTCAAGGAAACTTTGTCCAAACCATTTCACTCTTGCATGGTCGTTTTTAGAGCTCATGCAGCTGCAGGGGTACAGAAGTATGTTATTGTATCATTGTGTATTTTACTGGCAGTGAGGAGTAGAAAGAACTTCCCAGCTTTCACGCCTGCCTTCTAGTTTCACAAGTAGCCCATAAAAATAACACAGAACAAATAGCTTAAATCGCCACAAGCGGGAGGTTATTTTTGACCCTCTTTTTTTCCCCTGAATGGCAGACAGTAGAGAGAGAATCTCAAGTAGTTACTACTCCTTTTATTTCTTATAGAGTCATCTAGAAGTAGGAGGGGAAGGAAGAAGCCCCAGAGGATCTTCTACTTTCACATTCTTATTGATTTTTGGCTTAATAAGTCATTGGGATATAAAGCTACAGAGCATAAACACTCTTACTCTATCGAATTTGTCTAAGCAGAGTCCAAACAAGATAAAAGACGACACTTTTGCTTCATTCATGGAGAGTGAAATTCTTTCCAAAGAGCATCAGTATAAGGCCACCTTTATCCTCTGCGCAACAGCAGATTTCACTTAAATGAACAAATATATTCTTTAGTTTTAGAGATTGATAACAATTGTCTTTCCTGATGAGCAGAAAGGAGGACAAAGCTTGCTTTTCTTCCTTCGATTTAGTTCCCTTGATCTTGCAGCCTTTCAAATCCTGCGTAGTTGAATCTACAGGAAGAATCTGGGCCTTTTTTTTATGCTAGAAAAGGAAATGAAAAAGCACAATCAAGTTTCTTGAAAAGCCTACGTATTTGTCTGAATTCTTTATCATACCCTTAACTGGGCTTCCTCATGATAACACGATGTAGAGGAAATAATAGGTATACTTAATAATGCTTATTTGGTTTTTTAAAATTGGGGCATGAAGACATCACATAGCAAGAAGATGTTGCGTACGAGTAAGAAGTATTAATATCCTCTAGCTGGGAAGACTTTGGGCTCCCATTGGTAAGAGTGACACAAGGTTCACCTTCCCTCTGAAGGAGAATTCAAGCCCCTCTGATGTTTCCAGCCCTTTCTGGCTGCAGGACATGAAACTGATCTTTTCTTTGATGGTGACTTGTGGCTTTGTTATCCAGCATCTGCCCTGTTTTTTGGCTATTTTGGGGTTATCTTTGCCATAATGTTTTACTTAAAGGCAAGACATTTTTAAAATGTGATTGTTAAGTGTTCCTGTTATACATAGTGTACGCTGTAATTTGATTTTTATTTCAGTCTGAGATTTTGATCTCACTCATTTGAGGGTCTTTTTACAAATGGTGTCATTTAGGAATAGCTACCATGGTTTGTATTCATTCCGCAAATGTCCAAAATCAGTTTTCAGAGCTAGATAAATTATTGGATTTAAGAGAATAACTCTGATATTTAAGAGATTCATTTTAAAATAACTGATGTATGTAAGTGATGTTTTCTTAGTAGCTTAACAGAAATTTAAATTTACTCTTTTCCTTTCTGGAATTCAAATGGATAAACAGGACTGCTCCTTTTTTCCCATAAGTTTTAGTAGGCTGAGAAATCAAAATGTTACACATAGACTAGGCATGGCTCCTTCCCAGCACACAGTTTATTTAAACTGCAATATACTATGATTTGTAGATCAGAGTGTTTTTTGTCACAAGTATCTGCAGTTTATAGCATTATATGCAGAAAAGGCAGCAGTACATCTGAAAACGCAGCATTACTTTTGCTGCCAGTCCTGAAATGCATCGGATTCTACAGCATTTCCCATCTCCATGCATGTCAACTTTCATTCATTATGCAAGAGGTGAGTAAAAGAAGTGAGGTGTTTCAAAAGAAATTATTTTGGTGAAGTTGAAGAGGGATGCAATTAGTTGTGATATCCTGTACTTTTATAATAATATCAATGGTCAGTAATTTGATAACAGTTTTCTTAAATGGTGGTTTAGAATTTCCTACTCCAAAATCTTAACATATACGACACTTCTAAAAGAGAAAGCTTGTCTATACATTATTTTTCAGCCTCATTCCTCCTTTTGTAAAGTGATGCATTCCTATATCGCACTGACCTTTCTTAGGAAAACTTGAACTTTCTACACTTCAAGATTTCAGCTGCAATGAGATTTAGAGAGTTATATGTTACTTTATGAATTCAAAAACACATACACTGACCTTTGAAAATAATGCAACAGATGAACAAAGCTTTATAATAGATCTAAATAGTCAAATTCAATAGTTTGAAGGCCTGATATATTTCTTTTCAAATTAAGAAGTAATATATTAATTTTGCATGCTTCCCAAAGTTTTCCTCTTTTTCCTCCCTAAAAATGTTTCTCCGCGGCTAACATAAATTGTTAAAGGTTATATAAATCAGTGGAAATATTCTTACATCCACCAATAAAAGATCTCCTATAGTAATGTCTGTTCATTCTTGAGGTCATTTATAGTGCAGTTAATATTCTTTTATATTGTTTGTTTTCGAGTTTTCTTTTTGACATACATTTCATTCTTCTTTTTCTTAATTATTGTATTTCAAAATAGCATTTTTATTTTATGGTGCTTTTGGATATTGTGCATTCCTTAGTAAATGTCTCATCTGGTAGATTAATATTTCTAACATGTACTGTGCTTATGACTTAGAGCAGGGTGAAAGTCATCCAAATACTCCTTGTTGTGGATAAATTATGAAACACACTTCCTTTGCTAACCAGTGTCAGGCCTCTGATCAGTTCCCTGTGTTTTTCTATTTTCTTTTACTTTCCAAAATTGTCATGAATTGCTGTCCTAAAAATGATGCAGAAAGAGTGAAATATAAAGCTGAGAAGCGCAGTGTATGCCAGACTGTAGAATGCTGCTTTGATCAATAAAATAGAAAAGTTTCTCCTATATACCTGTCAGACTGCAATCTCTTTCAGGAGTTTTCCTGGCATCTGCTTGTAGGTAACCTTCTATTTAGTTGCATACCCAAGTAATGTAATATTTTATTTTTCTTTTCAGTTTCTTTAAGAAAGATAACAAACGCCTTTTCCAATCTTCCTTTAATAGATTTTTTCCTACGTGTTTATTAATTTCTTTAAATTGCACTCCATTACTTTAAAAACTTTGTGGTATGCTTCCTAATTTGATGGAATTTCATTTAAAATGTTCTGACAAATGTCCATCTGTTACTCCACAGCATGTACATGGACACCAAAACTTAGCAAACTAGTGTGATGCCCGAGAATCAAGAGAATCTGTGAAGCCTTACGTTCTGATTACAGTGTTGAAAAGAAAGATAACATTTTGCTGCACTGCTTGAAAGATCAGTGCTCAAAGTACAGCTTGTCGTGTTAACACTTGTGTTTTCCTGCACTTCCTATTGTTGCAATTTATCAGCCGAAGGGTGAGCAGACGCAAGAGCAAGCCCAGGTTAACGCTGGAAAAAAGGGAGAGTATTATGGAGGGATCTAGGGAAGCATCCTGATACTGTATGGCACCAGACGAAAAGGAGACAAATGATCAAGGATGTAGATGAAAACGTCTGAATGTAACAGTGAAGAGATCCTAATAGGGCAGTACAGGGGATGACTATTTTGGTTGTCTTGTTCTGGTTACATGTAAGGGGCAGGAACAAGCTGCATAACAAATCTTTCCTGAGGTATCATACACGTTTCACAAACTGCATCATGAAAGATTGACAGACTTAAACATTTTCATGTGTACAAGATAAAACTTGCACAGACTATGGAAACAGTCATCAGCGTCAGATAATGCATCTTGATATGTGAAAATGTATGGAAGGGGCTCAGCTGATGTGAGGTAGCTGCCAGGGTGCATTTGTAGTGTTCTTTACTTGGAAAACAGATTACCCATAAAAGAGGGTAACTTGTCAAAAAAAACCCCCAGGAAGTCATTTACTGCAAGAAGATATTACACCGCTCTTAATTTCAGTTGCATAATTCCACATAATGAATAAAATTTGCCTCTCTTTTTCAACATCTTTCATGGGGCTGGTCAAGTTACCCTGAAGAAGTATCTTACTTGTTATTATCACAACTTGCCACATAAGCTGTGTTCCTCTTGACCAATATAACCAATTTTCCCTATATTTCTGATTTTGGAGCACAAGGAGCAAAGTATTCTTGGCAGCCAGGCTGTTCCCGTGTGAATTTTCTTCTGACAGAAATCGGTGTGATCATTAGTCTTCATTTTTTTCAGAGCAAAACATAAAAATGTCTTCTCCAGCCTTGTCCTCCCTTCGTAAATATGTCCAGCTCTTGTAATCACTGCCACCAGTGAAATATCATCTGAAAGATTTGCAAGAAGTACCAAAATAAACAGCAATGTGTGTGCAGGCAAGATGTCCCGGTTATGAAAGAATGATGGATACACTGAAATATTACTCAGTAAAAACTTCTTGATGCATTCCCTTTAAAACTGTATCTATGAAAATTTACTTTACCATCCAGTGCTACTATTTTTTGGCTATAGCTACTAATACTGTGTGGTTTGATCTAGAGGATTTTGTGGTATTCTTCACACACAAATGTGTGCCAATCTATATACCATAAACTTATTAGAAAAATCGACTGTATACATAAGCAACAAATTGTGATTATACCCAAGCGTTTATATACCTTCCACAAAGGAGAGTGGAGAAAGAGTTAAGATTGCAGACCTAACAGTAACTTTTCAACATCTTTAGTATCCTTAGATTTCACAGAAATTTTAAAAGTAATTTAAATATTCCCACAGGAAAAAAAAAAGAGATAAAAGAAGTGACTGAAGTGTAATAAAATAAAACAAAACAAAGTGGAAAGTCAGAAGATAATATAGAATTTACAATACCGAGCAATAGCAAATTAGTATTCATATAGTCATTATGAAGATGAAACTAGTAATACTTTCACTTTTTTCCATATGGAGGCAGTTAATCGTTCCTAAGTATATGGAAAAGCTCATGAACTGAAAGACTAAAACAGAATAGAACTGATTCCTGTAAAAATTGAAATATGGTATAATATCATGTAGTGGTTATGTATAGATTTTTTTTCTTCCTCACGTATGACTTAAAATTTTTATTCAGAAGTCAATGAAAATAATTTCCTGGAATGTTGCCTGTTGTCACCAGGAAACAATGACATCTTTCTGAATTTCTTTGATAATAACATTTTCATTGGTTTTTTCCCACAGCAGACTACTTGGAAATTTCAGTTGGTGCTGAAACAACATATCATAGAATCATAGAACCATTAAGGTTGGAAAAGACCTCTAAGATCATCAAGTCCAACCATCAACTAACACCACCATGACTCCTAAACTAGGCCCTGGAGTGCCACGTCTACACCTTTTTTGAACGCCTCCAGGGTTGACGACTCCACCACCTTTCTGGGCAGCCTGTTCCAATGCCTAACCACTCTTTTGGTAAAGAAATTCTTCCTGATGTCCAATCTAAACCTCCCCTGACGCAACTTGAGGCCATTCCCTCTCGTCCTATCGCTAGTTTCTTGGGAGAAGAGTCCAACACCCGCTTTGCTACAACCTCCTTTCAGGTAGTTGTAGAGAGCGATAAGGTCTCCCCTCAGCCTCCTCTTCTCCAAGCTAAACAACCCCAGTTCTCTCAGCCGCTCCTCATAAGACTTGTTTTCTAGACCCTTCACCAGCCTCGTTGCCCTTCTCTGGACACGCTCCAGCACCTCAGTGTCCTTCTTGTACTGAGGGGCCCAAAACTGAACACAGTATTCGAGGTGCGGCCTCACCAGTACCGAGTACAGGGGCACGATCACTTCCCTACTCCTGCTGGTCACACTATTCCTGATACAAGCCAGGATGCTGTTGGCCTTCTTGGCCACCTGGGCACACTGCCGGCTCATGTTCAGCCAGCTGTCGACCAGCACCCCCAGGTCCTTTTCCGCCGGGCAGCTCTCCAGCCACTCTTCCCCAAGCCTGTAGCGTTGCATGGGGTTGTTGTGACCAAAGTGCAGGACCTGGCACTTGGCCTTGTTGAACCTCATGCAATTGGCCTCGGCCCATTGATCCAGCCTATCCAGATCCCTCTGCAGAGCCTTCCTACCCTCAAGCAGATCGACACTCCCGCCCAGGTGAATTCACTTAAAGATACCCTCGATGTGTGTCTGTTGCTGAACTTGGGCCTTCGCTTAGTTTCTTGATGCAGTAAAACGGGCTGACTGAAATCCCTGTTTCTGTTTGTGGTTTGGCCCCTATGAAAATTGCAGGCTTTCTCTTTCACGCTGTTTATTTGCTTTACCTGTGCTTGATTCTGCGGCATCTGGGTGAGTCGGGGGGTGAAGGAGCAAGCAGCGTCCTCCTTTTTGACAGGAGGAAATGTTTTGATAGCACTGGCTTGCACTAGTGACTAGATGCAGTTGGGCTCTCGCTAGGGCCCAGCATCGTTTGAGGTGCCTTAGCATCTCCAAGACGCCCATGCAGGCCGGTACAAAGAAGAGCGGCTGGAGTCTGGGCCGGGGGCACCCAGCACCTCTTGGGGAGCATGAGCTGCCCAGGACAGGCTTCCCCTGCCATCACCGAGGAACTCAGGGCCACGTTAGGGACTCTAGGTAGTCACCCTTCTGCCCTTCAGCCGTTGCTCCAGAAGGGTCCCATGTAACCCATGTGCCATATCTACCAACTTGATACGTATCTGCTGACCTCAGGTATCTCGAGGTTTCCCAAATAACACCAGGCACCGATTTGCAAGCAGGTAAATCCTGCCTTAGGTGTGTGTTTCCATTGCACCAAGGGGAGCTGTTTAAGAGGCTGTACCTAACTGTAAGCATTGACTTTGATGGAAACAACTTCACAGGGAAAACAAATTTAAAACAAACGGATCCTAGAGATTTAAATGCATTTGCGTTTGTTATTTGATATAATAAATGAACACACATAAAAGTGCTCTCCAGATATGCTTGGAGAACATTGTGCTGCCTGTGTGCAAATTTGAGCTGTCAGTTGCTCAGGCTTCAGCTTATTTGTATTTAGTTTTCACAAATTAGCCTACTTGCCGGTGAAATCCAGCCATCTCAAATATTTGAAATGTTTGAATTCAGCTGTTTGAGTTACAGGTGAACAAGGAAGGTTTTGCCACTGAACTCAGACCTGGTTTTTAGGCACTGGCTGGCAAAGGCATCCCTGAGAACACACCTCACCGCGGGCGGGGCTTTTGATTTTAGCATCATATTTGGGCTGTGTCATACTTCAGTTCTTTTCATTGTAGCCTTACCCAGGAGGGACTTGAATATATTAACTCTTTGAGCAAAATGTGCTTAAAAAACCCCCCAAACCCCACCTAATTTGGACAGAGCAAGTATGGGCATTTTCAAGTCATAAAGAGCTAAGACTGCCTACGAGAGAAGCTGTATTTTTGGCTCCACTATGTTGTATATGAGCAAATAATCTGTCTTCCTATTTCTCTTGTAGTGGAAAACTGGGAAACAGCATTTTCTTTTTGTTCTTGCTCTTGTCAGAAAAGTAGCCAAATAACCCAAAACACTAGGCTGGGGCGTCGGTTTACCGGTGCCTGAAGAGAGAGCATCACCAAGTTATTCTCCCCAAACTTTGCAGTCCCCTTTGTTTGATAGCCTCCCCTTCCATCGATGACTGCTGAAGGTGTGCCAGGTGCCTGAGACCAAGACTTCATGGCACAGGGTGCCATAGCAGCACTTGCCGTGCCTTTGCACTGTTGTGTACCACCTTTGGGGCTTGTGGCCGACTGTAAATTGTCTGCAAGTGGGCAAGTCCATTTTTCTGTGGTGTTAGTGAGTTGCTCATCTCTCTGAACTTGCTGCAAGCTGCCCCAGTAACTGGCATGATGGGAATTACTGGAGTATTTTGGGCCATTCCTGTGCTGGCCTTAGAGAAACCTGAAGGAGGGGGGTGTGTGTGTGTGTGGGGGCACCTGAAGGTGACTGCCTTCTCCCTCCAAGACGACATCTTCAGGCCACACTAACACAGAGCAGCGTATCGCGTTTCACTACCAAACCACAACTGCAAGCTCTAAAGCTCGTCCCGCCGCACACACACCGACCTCCCTTCAGGTAGCTGTGTTTGGGAAGACCGTGGTCAGTGCTCCTCCCTGCTGATCTCCAGGAAGGACCGACAAGGGGGACAGATTTAGTGTTTATCCTGAACAGGGCTGCACGTGCTTTTCCATCATTTTTAGAAATTTCCTTTGAAAGAGCTGACAATGCGTGATCTATTTAAAAAACTGCTTCAGAAGATGAAATTATTTTGGTCTAAATGAAATCAATAAGCAGTATTAAATATAAGATAAGGTTTAAGTGAGCGAAAAAAAATCCAGTGACCCTCAGTACTTATCGAATGTGTCAGGGCTGGTATGACAACCTTTATTAGCTCATTAATAGCCCCTTTCTGTAAAGCTTACTAAAGCTGACAAAACTTTTTCACTCTGAAGTCCTTCAAAGGCATGGGTAGTAACAGCTGCACATGTGGTGTCTCCTCCTTTATTCCAGGCTTGCCCTTCCGCTCTGGGGTCCCTATGCCTCAGTCCTGGACCTTGTTCTCCCTGGCTTCCTCGTGTGCGTCCGGAGATCTTCCCAGGCCTGCTCTGTGTAGCCCACCACGAAGTCAGGTGCTGGCAAAATCCCAATTTGTGCCTCCCTCACCTGCACTGTTATGAGCTACCCCGTACTGGTATTGCGCAGTTGAGCTCCACAGGCGCTGGGGTGTGTAAAGCGATGCTCCTGCCTTGCCTTATGGAGATCACTTTTCCTCTGCCCCTGCTCTCACCGTCAAAGATCTTGGAGCAGATTGGATTTTCCCAACAGAGAAGCATTTTTAAGGTCTTTAGAAAAATTAATGCAGCTCTCCCTTGCTAGCTTTTTTCCCCCCTAACGCTCTCTCTTTGCTCTCTCCTTGCTTCACCATTATAATTCTGATGTTGTTGTTTCTTTCATGTGCTGTATTGAATGTTTTCTGAAATAAATAAGAACACTGCTTACATCTGTGGATAATGCTGGTCCCATATGTATGGTACTGGGAAGTGTTGCCTAGCAAATTCTGTGAATCTTGATGAAATATGTTAGTTCCTTTTCATAACTTAAATCTGTTATTTCTCACAGTATTTGGTATCTTTTACATGCTTTTGTGATCCTGATTTTAAAAGAAAGAGAAATTGTGGTCAAGTGGACTCATGGACTCGGTTCTTTGAGACTTTTGTTGCTGGACATGAGATGCATCTGATTAAATGTGTATGTTGTAGCTGCCTCCATCTGAGCAGTAACTAGCTGTTACGGTACTTCTTGGTTCCATGTCTGGTGAGTTGAGTGAGATGGGTAGCCCTAAGGGGTGATGCAACCTCTCCCTAAAGCAGGTTAGCTGCGTCACACCTGAGAAGTGCCAGCTATCTCAACACCAAAGCTTGGGACGACTGGCTCAGAGGCAGATTTCTATCATAAAGGATGTATATATTCGTATGTTGAATTCCGTCGGGGAAATCTACAGGTAGTCTCTTTTTTAATACATTCCAGTAGAATTTTGGCCATACAGTTAAACAGGTCTTGAAGGAATTAATCTTTTAGTTGTAGTTTCTCACTGTTGCTCGAGATGCTTTTAAAATCAGCATCTATGCATAAAGACATCAGAAGTAACTGATTTTTCATGAGTGTAAGGCTGCAATTGAGCCCACTGTTCTCATGCATTGAATTCTACAGGAAGTTGAAAATTGTGTCATAACATTGCATTAACTTTGAGTCGTATGTCCTGCATGCACACCCTTTTTTTTGTAGCAGAAAAAGTCTGATTTAGAGCAGTCCCACACAGGAGCAGGGTTGGGGTTCATGCTTTTTTCTTTTTTTTCCTTTTTTTTTCTTTTTTTAAATCAGTAAATACATTGTTGCCTGATCTCCTGAGACGCTTAGTGATTCTATTCCTTGCTGAGCAACAGGAGACTAAGACATAGAAAAAGGCTGGTTTGGAGCTTATTTGGAACATGCCAATAATAGCAGTTGTTGGTAACGATTCTATTCCTTATGAGTACATGACATGCTCTTTCTTTCTTGTGATAGAAGCTTTAAATGTTAGTAGCCAGGAAGTGCCAGCATTCTAATTGCTGCCTGTAGTTAAGTACGTAAAAATATCAGAGGCATAACATATTTTGGCATTAAAAAAAGTGGATAGGTAAAGAAATAGGGTGCAGTTAAGAATTCAGGAATATAAGGCAGATGCAAACGTGTCTGCGTGGAGTACCTGATGTTGCCTTTGCTTCAGGTATTGGTGAGGGAGGTTTAGCAGTCATGTAAGAAACGTGTTTGTGTTCCCTCACCAGCTACGTTTGAACTGGAGAGCTTTGATCTCTAAGTTGATCCTTTGAACATGAAGATTTTTCATTTCTAGATAGTTGTGGTGCTGGTTTCAAAATGCTAAAAAGTGGAAAGCCCTGTAGTGCCCTGGAAATGCCAGCTCCATCCATAGTGCTCTTGGAATGTATGCGTCCTGCATTTACTTGGCTGATCTGCTGTCAGTTTCAGAAGTGGCAAGACAGTACTGTGTTGCCTTTAACTTATCCCAAATCTGAAATAACAAAACAAATAAAAAGAGAAGAATCTCATTCTTTTAGAGTAAGAACAATTCTTGCACATTTTAATTCCAGCTGAACTTATTTTGGCATTTTTGTGAATTAAATCTGCTGCTGACCATTAGAATGTTAAAGAGAATATTGCCATTGAAACTGCATGTTTAGTCAAAAGTTATACTTCCATAATCCTGCTAACGTAAAAGGGATAAATTGTCAGTATACATTATGCACATCATTATACACATACCCATTATCTTTGTCAGTAGCAGATATATCTGACAATTTTCAAGGTTGTAAAAAAATATTTTAATTAAATGAAGCCCTTATTGTTGGGATTAAAAGCATGTAAAGTTCTGTTTTACCAAGCTGCACACACAACTATTTTTAGAAGTGGTACGAAGTTTCTCTCAAACTGAGTCAATGTTAGAAGGTTTCAACTGGGAATGCCTGGAATGATTCAGAGTAAGACTTTAATTTTTTTATATGTAGAAGTAAAAAAATGTGCAAAACATTCTATATTCAGATACTTGTAATACCTAAAAAAGCCCTAATAGATATCGGCATTGCTCCATATAAAACTTCTGTAAGTAAGTCACCCTAGTCCTACCGAGTTCAGCATCCTCAACAGGAACATGTTCATGTGTAAATATAGAGCCTTCTCTGTGGTCCTGTAAGCATGAAATCAAATCAATTTTTTGTGGTCCTTTATTCCAAAGGCTTTACAATAGATCCCTAAATATTTTTCTTATTAGAAATTCAGCATTTTTTGTTCCTCCAGAGAGCCTGTATGCTTTCTGTTTAAGCTGCGTGGGCAGGTTACATTTCTTGTGTCCAACTGACTTCTAAACTGTTTTCTGTTGCTTTTGATTATTGAATATTTAATTTAGTTCTGCAGGACACTGAGGAAAAGGAAGATAACTGTGTAATACAGATATGACTATTCCCCCTCCAATCCTCATCAACACTGTCATTATCAGTTGTATTCTAATACTGTAGAGACATGTAAAACATCTACATTTTTTATTCTTAAAATAAGAGAAATAAGTAGTTTATAGATTATCTATACATAGATGTAGTACATATCTATAAATTAGATTTAAGCATACATAAATAATACCTTGTAGGGAAGGTGACTGTAAACTTTTTTTTTCTGCACAACTGTAGCCTGTATGCATTGTCACCATTCAGGCAGTAAATTGTTCGGTTAAAAATGTTTCACTGCACTTCTGTATAAAGTTCATGTGCAAGGCATGTTGGTGTTTTCTACTAAGCTATTAAATGTCACTGTTGTGTGTGCCACTGTCTTTGCTTCCGTCAGACTCCTTTTCACTTCCCTGTGAGCATTTTTGAAAATTACATTATTTATGACCTATTGCTCTAATCAGCTCTACAATCTAGCTACAAATTCTTGGGGTACCAGTTATGTCAGAATCTAAAGATGATATTCAGTTCAGGGTTAAGATACCTGAATGTAGTTGTCTGCCTATATATGAGGGGATTCAGCTGCATCAGCTCAGACATCTAGTGCCTTTTCAGAAGCCCTAAGTTATTCCACGTGGCTCTCAGCTACTACACTAAAGGACTCCAGTCCTTCTTAGGTGCTGTGTAATGTCTCCCAGCCTCAGCAGAGCTCTTGAGTAAATAGGCAGCCCCAGAAGTCATTAGACACTTGTATTTCTGCACTGACTCAATCCCTACATGCCTAAGATCCCACTGTAGTGCATGGAGATCTGGCCGGTGCAGTGAAGGCGACCGAGAAATTTAGCTATCAGCCACTATATGTGCAGTAAACTTAAGCATCCTAAGGTATTTCAGATGCTTTAGGTTATCTGAGACATCTGCATGGGCTAGAACCTACAGAGGGTGTATGTTATTCAGAAATGGCAGTTGGAGGTTAGGCGTGATACCTGAGAGCACCTGCAGTGACACTAGGCACTGGTATGTAAGCAACTGAACTGAGCCCTCAATGTACGATGATAGGCACCGTTGACTGTACTAGAGGCGTAGGCACTTTGGTAACTGTAGACACCTGATTTTGAGCATTGTAGATCTATGAGCTGAATTCCACCTCGCTGAGGACCTGGATATTAATTTAACGTGATTTTCTTGTTTGGCTATTTGTCTGTCATAACTCAAGACTTCATTGTCACGTACATATGAGAAATTACTAGTCCATCAACTGAAGAGTCCCGTTCCCATAAACTAACCTTCTCTGCTGTTTGGCCTATAAATCTTATTCAAGATTTTCACATTAAATCCTGTTTTGTACATCTTCTGTGCCTGATTAAATCTCTGAACAAGCATCACTAATTTTAATGAACCAACATCCAAGTACCTAGGACCATGATTGGCAAGTCATGTCTACGAGCTCTTTGTTGAGTCCTTTATTGCCCTTCTACTACTGAAATGTCACTTCAATTTTATGAAGTTCAAATGCTTGAAGTGTGGGAATCTGAGGTTTTTGGCAGCCAGCATCAGAGTACAGCTAGGCAGCATGAACAGAAGTCAGGGCCAACGCAATAACAACAATAGCGATGCCTCACAACTCTGGATCATTGAAGGATTTAACTGTGTTTCGCAAATATTAATTAACGTCGCAACAGAGTGAAGTGCGTATTGTTAGCTTATACCCATGTCTGTGAGAGTGAGTACTGAATAAAAAAGAAGCTATAAACTCTTCCTGAGACCTTGGGAAAATCATTCATACCGTTAACTTCTACTTTAGCTTGATAGTAGTGCTTCTTCCGTATTCAGTGGGGAGCTGGGAGGGTATTGCTGTCTAAAATGGCAAGTGCAGGGATGTTTTTGCAGCCAAAAATAATGCAAATAGGGACTCAGTGCACACTTCTTTTTTGCATTTATCACAATGTGTGGAATTCATACAGTGCAGATGTCTCCATCTGAGCTTGTTGCCCTTGCATTTCTTTACAGTCAATGGAGGTCTAGTCAGTGTGAAGTGCAATTAGTCTCATTCTAAAGTAGGTGTTTGAATAGATCAGACTGACTGCAAAGGACACATGGGGGTGACTAGTTCAGATGCAGGAGAACTGAATCTCCTCCTACCTGTTCCGTGGGCAAAACTGCTATGATTTTGTCTTTAAAAATATACATTTAACTTTACTGAGCCACAGTTTGTACACCAGATGTAGAAGTGTCTCTGAATAAGTCTGTTCTAAGCATTTACCACAGATTGTTATATCAGAATTTTCATTTAATTAAAAATACCAAATAATTGTTTCATCATTTTACACAAACACAAGGTGAATACCCATTATGGCTGCGTGGGTCATCTGGAGCAGCAAGCAAGGCAATGAACAAAGTTTTGCAGCGGAGGACTGAAGAAAATTTCTAGGACTTCTACATTCTTCCTTAATGTGATCTCTCGGAACTTTGTTCAGGTTCCCTACACATCTAATGCAATACTAGATGCCCTCGTGTAACCATGCTTATCTCCAGCTGGCACTTAAGGGAGGTGTGGTCTTCTATAGGTTCTGTATCTTACCTGCCACTATGCAGGCCACTCCTGTACTAGTACCTGAGTGTCTTGGAATGGCACTGGACATCATATATGGACAGTTGATAAGATTTGCATCAAGATTAAGGTCTGTAAATTCACTTGTCTACATGTAGGAGGGTGCCAGTATGCTAAGTGTTTATGTTTTCATGGTCAATTCAACTCAGTGTTTGACGTAGTAAAACATGCATACTCAGGAGATGGAGGAGAAGGTCATCCACCTTGCACCTTCCTTACTGCTATGGCATCTAAACTTGGCATCCACAGAGCAAAAACGTTAGATTTGTCTCCAAAACTATCATCTCAAACAGCACTGGACAGCTGTGTTTAAGCAACTGTATTGATTCCTAGATCTCACCTGAGTAGAAGAAGGGCTTTATACCTAGCATATCTGTAGGCACAAATGTGTAAAAAACTATGTCTGGATCTCTTAAACTCAAAGTTATCCTCATGTAGAAGGAAATCACAGAATCACAGAATCACAGAATGGTTGGGGTTGGAAGGGACCTCTGAAGATCATCTTGTCCAACCCCCCTGCTTGAGCAGGTTCACCTAGAGCAGGGTGCACAGGACTGTGTCCAGGCGGGTTTTGAATATTTCCAGAGAAGGAGACTCCACAACCTCTCTGGGCAGCCTGTTCCAATGCTCTGTCACCCTCACAGTAAAGAAGTTTTTTCTCATGTTCAGCTGGAACTTCCTGTGTTCTAATTTGTGCCTATTGCCCCTTGTCCTGTCGTTGGGCACTACTGAAAAGAGTCTGGCCCCATCCTCTTGACACCCACCCTTCAGATATTTGTAAGCAGTAACAAGATCCCCCCTCAGCCTTCTCTTCTCTAGGCTGAATAGATCCAGGTCTCAGCCTTTCCTCATAAGAGAGGTGCTCCAGTCCCCTCATCATCTTTGTGGCTCTCCGCTGGACTTGCTCCAGCAGTTCCCTGTCCTTCTTGAACTGGGGAGCCCAGAACTGGACACAGTACTCCAGATGTGGCCTCACCAGGGCGGAGTAGAGGGGGAGGATAACCTCCCTCGACCTGCTGGCCACACTCCTTTTGATGCACCCCAGGATCCCGTTGGCCTTCTTGGCCACAAGGGCACAGTGCTGGCTCATGGTCAGCCTGCTGTCCACCAGCACTCCCAGGTCCTTCTCAGCAGAGCTACTTTCCAGCAGGTCAACCCCCAACCTATACTGGTGCATGGGGTTGTTCCTCCCCAGGTGCAGGACCTTACACTTGCTCTTGTTGAATTTCATTTGGTTCCCCTCAGCCCAGCTCTCCAGCCTGTCCAGGTCTCGCTGGATGGCAGCACAGCCTTCTGGCGTATCAGCCACTCCTCCCAGTTTGGTATCGTCGGCAAACTTGCTGAGGGTACACTCTATCCCTTCGTCCAGGTCATTGATGAATATATTGAACAGGACTGGACCCAGTACAGACCCCTGGGGAACACCGCTAGTTACGGGCCTCCAACCAGACTCTGCGCCGTTGATCACAACCCTCTGAGCTCTGCCGTTCAGCCAGTTCTCAATCCACCTCACTGTCCTCTCATCTAACCCACACTTCCTAAGCTTGTCTGTGAGGATGTTATGGGAGACAGTGTCGAAGGCCTTGCTGAAGTCAAGGTAAACAACATCCACTGCTCTCCCTTCATCCACCCAGCCAGTCACGCCATCATAGAAGGCTATCAGGTTGGTCAAGCATGATCTCCCCTTGGTGAATCCATGTTGACTACTTCTGATAACCTTCTTTGCCTCTGCACGCCTGGAGATGACCTCCAGGATGAACTGTTCCATCACCTTTCCGGGGATGGAGGTGAAGCTGACTGGCCTGTAGTTCCCCGGGTCCTCCTTCTTGCCCTTTTTGAAGATTAGAGTGACATTTGCTTTCCTCCAGTCCTTGGGCACCTCTCCTGTCCTCCATGTCCTTTCGAAGATGATGGAGAGTGGCTTTTGCAGAAAAACTGCCACCT
>WAAD01021470.1:382227-394375 GCA_013389945.1 Fregata magnificens | reverse complement strand
AAGTCATTGATAAAAACAGCATTCAAAAACTATATAGTTGAATTCAAGGATCAAATTTCCTGTATTGAATGCGAAGTACTAAAAAGTCCTCAGGCCCACCATTCCTCTTTTTATGAATAAAAATTTCCATAAAGTTTCAGGGAACTACTACAAGCTAAATATTATTTTTAAAACCCCTAACAATTATAAGCCAAATATAATTTAAAAAGGAGCTCCAACCGACCTCATGACATCTGTTGATCTCTTCTTCAGGGAGTTTTGCTTGCACAGCTTCTTGTAAAGGGTCAAAAGCAGACTTCACTGCATTTTGAATTCTTTCCAACATTTGCTTTTTATCTGGGTCTGTTGTCTCATTTAATTTAACTGAAAAGAGCTACAATTAAAAGAAAATTTAGAAAGCAACTTGCATTACAGTAGCCCTACATTCCATACACAATTTATTTCTTAGCCACATAGTACCTCGCTAGTGATGAATAATACATTATGCCACATAAAAAGCTTTGATATCAAACTACTGAAACATACTCCTCATCAGAAATGAAGGTGAAGTCAAAAGAATTTAGTTCACATCTGAATTCAGTTTTTCAGAAAGACTTTATAAATTACTACATCATCATTACTGCTGTTTAGTGATTTTCATTTTCTATGCAGTTGATCACCTTAATTACACAGTTGATTATCACAAATCTGAAAAGGAGAAGCTGTAATGTGAAACACAGAGAGATTAAATGCTATGCTTAGAGAGTATGTCAGGCAATGATAGTTGGGCAAAATTTCCAGGCCTCCTATTCCCAGGCCTGTATTCAATTCATTAGACTGATAATCTCTTTGTGATCCGTAGTTCTAAAAATGACGAGAGAATCACCTTCCCCCACCTTCAGTCCAGCAGACACAATTTATTAAATCCCTAGAGCTTTGAAGACTTTTTGCTCTTTCCAAGGCCATCAATGGTACAAAAGAGAAGTCTCACAAGCTTTAAAAGATTATGGACATACCACCATTTAAAAGCTATTTTAAACGGTTATTTTTAAAGTTTGAATTCTAACACAAACGTCCAAATGCTTTTTGAGCTTTTTCCCCAATACCCCAACAACAATATACACGCACTCACAAACAAGTTCTATGGACATAAAAATCAGGCATGCCTTTTACATGGATAGTTCTTGTCAATTCTAAACCAATAGAAAATCAAAGTGATGTGCAGTTCCAATAACATTTCTAGTTTGTGTGATACCAGTTCGATAGAATAACTGAAACAAGCAGAAAGTTTAAGGAGGTAGCAAAGTCAGAGGCATTTTTTAGATGCTTTGCTACATTATTGAGTAAGAACCTAAGATACTAGCAGGGATTAAATACCACGCTCACCTCTGAGGCAGTTTTAACATCTTCAAGTAGCTGATCTGGTGCTGATTTGTTCTCTCTATACCGTTCAAAAAGGTAATTTTGTCTTGCTCTCTTGATGATCTACAAAGCAGAAAAATGAAAATATTTTTGTGAAGCAACATATAGTTATACAAAGTGCAAATAAAATCTGTTACATACCAAAGGCATTTCAGAATCCCTATAAATTTAACAAGCTACAAGAATTACATGCAGTAATACAAATTAAATACACCATACATAGTTAATCAGCTACCTTAACAGAGTTAATTAGGTATCTCAACAACTGGCAAATAAAATAAGTTATCTTTGTAAAATGTTTAGTCTTCATTATTTATGACAACACTCATTTATATACAAGAATACAGGCTTTGCTAGCATAGGAATGCTACAAAACTGAGAAAAATCAATGACTTTGTGTACAAAATGTATGTCTAAGTTAATAAGTGGAAGATTTATCTTGGCTTATCAAATGGCAATTACATATGACTCTCTGACTTCATGCTCAAAGTACAGTATTTTATATTGCAATTTAAAGACCTTACCTTATCATCAATATCTGTAATATTCATACAATAGAAAATGTCATATTTAAAATAATCCCTCAAGATTCTTCTCAGGATATCAAATGAGATGTATGACCTAAAAATGCAAAAGATATAGGGGTGTTTTTAGTGAACACCTCAAGTCTATTGCTATTCTATGCACAAACTACTTTAATCTCAGAGTCAATAATTTTACAGCAGTTTTAATTTTTCCTCATCTACTAGTACGTTCTTAATCACACAATGACATGCTTTTAATTTTAAATCTCAAGCGTTGAGTCTAACGAGACTATTTTCTAGTAATACACTCATCTAAATAAAGTACCTTTTTCTATTAATCTTTTGCTTCCAATAGGCACTGTTATTACCTATATCTAAATAAGGAACTGCAGTACCTGGCATGTCCCATGTGAGAAGCATCATAAACTGTTGGACCACAGCAATACCACAAGACCTTTTTTCCATTCTGAGGCTGAAATATTTCCTTAATTGAAAGGGAAGGTACAGGGATCAGAAGAAATTGAAGACAATGATCTCAGGAGGTAACAACACATTTGGAAATTAGAACATGAAAACAAGGATTATAATTACAAAAAAGGAACAGTTATTCCACTCCCAGTTTTACCATAAGAAAAGATCACCACTAGCTTTATCGTGTAAGAGAGATAACAGGGTGTGGCTGCTTACGTTATCTGCACTCCTATCAATCAAGATATCATATTACAAAGATTCGGACTAGGCAGGGCATTATTCAAGCTGTGTTTGTAAAAGGGAAGACCAGGCTTTCTTTTGCACTGAAAAAGGTTACAGAGTATAATCATTTCACACATACTTGGATACTACATCCCATATAACATTAGTATTCTTAATATTTCCTCTCTTTCCCAAAGGACCTTCAAACAAGACCACAAGAAGTTCTACCAGTTTATATTACAATAATATAATTGGCGAGACTTCTTTTTACACAGACAACATCTAAAGAAAGAAACTGTGCTTTTATTCTGTTCACATTGTCTATGCTTATGTGTATTACAGTTGAACCCCTGGCTATTTTGCATGATGATAACTTGCAATTGGGAACTATATATTATGCAATATACACATACATACACACACACTTGTAGTATATGTATATTTATTGTGTATATTATAACACTTGCCCAGCAAACAAACCATCTCTGGCACGTGCTTGTTAACATTCCACAAAATACAACCCAGCAACCTGTCTACTGATAGGGTAAACACTTAAGAAACAAATATTTGATGACTTCTCTATTTGTGTTTCTACGGAAATCTCCACTTTTCTTTCATTTAGTCACCTTATTGCGAGTCAGGCTGTTGTAGAGGCAGAGCCTAGAATGTTTTGTCCCTTCAGGGGGAGACCACGGGGGCTGCACACGCTTGCCTTTACCTAGGGGAAAAAATAGTTTAAAGAGAACTGAAAAGACACTTTCCACAAACAGATTTGCAGTATAACATTTTCTCCTTCTCATATCATTAAGTTATTTCAAAAGAAAAAAAACATATATAATTAGACAAAGCAGCTCCAATCCTAATAATCCAACTGCTTTTGTTAGAGCCTCCTACAAAGCCATTAAAACCAAAGTAAATTATTTCAATCTGGTTTATTTTCTACTCTCTGACTTGCCATTCCTATTAACTTTTGATCCAAGTAACAGGAAGGAAGAGGGTATAAAAGTAAGAGCATGCAATTCAGTTAAAGCATTAACAAGAGCTTTGAAATTTAATGAATTATTAATAAAGTGTTATGGCAGTCCTGGGCTTTCTGCAATGCCACTGATTTTACTGTGACGGCATACCACAGATCTCATACAGAATTTGCAAAAAATCTCCAGAGACCAGGGTTAGTCTCTAGAGCCAATATTGACAGAGTATGTGTACTCAGGGTGAAAGGGAGGGGAGACAGAAAGGCTTAGAAAGAACCTCAGCTTTTTATCATACAGTGCTGCTATGTACACAAGGCATTTTTGAACACACTCATTTACCACCAATATGCTCCAATTCAGCAAGAGGCTAAATTTTGCCATTAAAGAGAGTAGATAAAACCCAGGGTAATATTAGTGACAATATTCTTGCATTTGTTTTCTTCTAAATTTTTAAGAAGCAACATAGTTGTTAAACTCATGGTTTTTTCAAACAAAAGTATGAGTATGTCATCTGTCAGAGTTGCAGATTGCTATGCACAGGGCTGCTTACAGCTGTAATGATGTTAAAACTAATTATCACATTAACTAGGAATGAAAGCAAACCAGGAAATTCAAAAATACAGCAAGGTTGCCAGCTTAATAGACACAGCGCTGTCTTTAGGAATTCTCATGGTATGCACTCTAACTGCAATTAAAATATTATACGAACTATTTGTTTTGACAACAAAATTGCCTTTCTGATCCTGTGTCTCAGGGTGCTCTTCATTAACTCTGTTTCCCCGATATCTTTGTATGAATATTTTGCCTGAAAACCTTCAAGTAATGTAAACATTAATGGTATAAAAATTTAATCGCTTCCTCATCTTCCTTTTTTGAATAACTGCCTAAATAAGAAAAAAAGATATTAACTGTAGTACTCTCACAAATGGACCCCATTTAATCTCCATGTTATGGATCCACAGAAATATGTGTTTAGAATAAACACTTCATTGTAGGAGGTATTCCTGAACACAATACCTCAAGTTCAAGAGCAGTCTATCCATAACACAGATGATATACCAAGGTATGGATTTGTTTACTCTTTGATTTACAAAGATTATGCTGGCATGCTTAATTGCGGCTAATGTTTCCCTCAGGGAAGGAAGCCTATGTGGGTTAGCCTAATAAAAGATAAATCTGTAAAGCTTTCTTTACTTACAACCACACTAAACTTAAGAAGAAACCCAGATACTGCATCCTAAAGTTCTCAGCTTACAACTTAGGTGTCATGTTATATCCCCTACATGGACACCAAGGGCAAAGCTAAAGGCATACTGTTTAGTCTGTTTAAATACATCTCTGCCAGCTATAGTCTTCCTCCTGGTTGAACTGAAGTTCATTTGCTCTAATCCACCCCTGGAGCTCTCTGATACACACAAAAAAACATCAATGAAGTATCTAAGGTCTAAGAAGTGTGGCAGATTCACGTGTCATTTTCATAGTGAACACTGCAGAACACCATTTCAGGACTTCTGATACATATGCGGAGATCATGAAGATAACAAGACAAAACCCTTCAGAAAGAGAGACTTAAAGATTTAATGGACAGGAAAACAGAAACCTTTTCTCTTGTTGCTCCACCCTGATCCATGAAAGTCTGCAGACAAAATGTAGTTAGTGGCATTAAATCTGCTATCAGAGCCAGCAGTACAGCTGAGATCCCTTCACTGCTGAAAGGAAATCAAAAACCAGCACAAACACATGCAGGCACACAAACATATACGGAATCTACTCGCAGCAGTCTGATTTTAACTGCTGGTCTGCTAGGAATTGAGAACACATATGATGAGAGGTTGTGAGAAGATGGCATTGGAGTAATATTAGTCAACAACCATCAGCAAAAATTACAGACATTATGCATTGATTTGTAGGTATTGCAAGCACTATACAACAACTCTGTCTTGTTATTATTATTAATTATTTCATGACTCCCTGAGCAAGGATCTCACTATAAAGCAATTAAATTAGACTAGCTCATTGGAAAACAACTCAGGAGGGTGATGCAGCTCCCAAAAATGCCAGCACCCATGCTTGCACAATGACCTCGATTAACCAGTTAGTATTTCCTCAAATCATCAGCAATGCCTAAATTACCAGGGTTAAAAAAGAACCCCAAACATTCTTTTTTAAATTCAGTGTTAATAACAATCATAAGAGGTGGTATTCAGTTTACTTTATTATGAATTTGTATATTAGACAACAACTATTTAGTTACCCTTGCAGGGAAAAAAAAACCGACTGAGCAAATCCTGATATTTTAGGGAACAAGCCAAAACCCACATATTCTTTTACAATCCAGTGGCTAGCTTTTTCAAGAAAATACACATTGAATTCTGTACACTGAGGAATTTTAAAATCAAAGAAATGTGGAAACAGAGCTTTAATATTGAAATAGGTTCAGGATCTATCAATTATGCAGTAACTGTATGCAAGAAGAATTTCACGACCTTGAACACAAGTTGATACGGTAAGTTTTAAAGCGTGCAAGAGAGAATGAAAGGGAACTTCTAGGAATTCTCAGCAATAAAAACCAATACAATGTCAGCTAGTCTACAGCCTGCCCACCAGTTACGTATTACTCACTTGTTTGAAGTTTACAAGGCTCATTTTTTTCACTGCTGCCATCATAGATTGCTTCTATGTGTCTGTACCACCGGACAACATGGATATACTGGTCCACAGGTGGCCCCGAAAACTTTCTGAATACCTCCACATCTGCATGTGAAAATGTGAACCCCTGGATATAACTACGAGTGCTCAGGTACTCGTTCAAAGCCTTCACCCTGGCTTCCTCTTCACTAATGCTCAGAATAAAACTGTAGCTGGAAGCTGTAAAGAGAGGCATAGGACATCTGGTCAGCATTAAAAGAAGAAGGAGACCCCGTGACCAAAATATATCCTTATACTATACACCTCCCCCTCTAAATTAGCTCTCGTAACTGACAAGAAATTTGAGAAAAATGTATTTAATACAAGCTACTGAATAACTATATATTTCCTATTAATAGGATTATGTTCACGCTGTGACAAGTTTTTTGGAGACATCTTTACAAAGAGGAATAAGGACAAAAGCACAGGTCCTTTTCATGAAGAAATATTATCTACTTGAAATTGGAGAAAATTCTTCACACACAGCAAACCTAATCAGTCATTCTCTTCCATGCTGCTAAAACACTCATACTGCAAATATTTAATATGATTAATTTTATACACTGTGGATAGGCTGTGAATACGTCTACTGAGGTTGTACATATCCTTAAATCTTTGCAGGACTGGTGCCCGCATGCAAGCTCCCAGCATGATGCTCAATTACTCCTACTTGCTCTAAGAACTCAAAACTTAAGCTGTTGCTGTCTATTTCCATACTTCTCCTATACCACTTTCTCTCCTCAGACATATGAATAATATTTAAAATTAGTAGGATCTACACAAATGAACAGAAAGAATAATAGAACATGCTCCTCCCTCACGACTGTTTAATTCCATGATTTATTTGGTATACAGCCAAGGCAGGTTCAATTATGTTTCATCTTTACAAACGTAGGGGCAGGGAGGAAGCAGCAGAAGGGTTCTGTGACTTGGTGGGGATGCTCACAGTAACAGCAAGCCCTGTGCCAGTCAGTGGGTACGAAGCACTGTGGAGGTAACGGCACCTGGGCTAGCACTGACATTAGGTAAACCTAGCATTCATATGTTCCTGCAACGATTCAACATTCGTAACTCCGTTCATGTTCAAAGTACTGCATAAACGTTAAGCCGATATCCTGCTTAGGTAGTCAGGCAAGAAGGTAATTTAAGATGCAGTCAAGGTCATAGTGCAATAAAGTGATAGAGGCAGTATAAGAACACCTGTTCCTGCTCCCAAAGCCCAACAGAGACCACTGCCACAAGTGTTGCTTCTTACACTAGTATGAACATCTTCTGCAGGAGTAGTTCCCAAAGCACTGGAGGTGCTCATAGACCAATGCTCTTGGAAAGGGAAGGATGAAAGGAGATGGGGAAGCGATGGCTAGGAGAGAATGTGAGGAACTGCAGAACTGAAAAGTTTTTCCAAATATCATCAGTTAAGACTTTATGAGCAGCTCATTTCCTATTGGGGAAACAAATTACTAAAATATGCTACAGGAACTCAGGATGACAGGGAAAGGGCAGCTAGATACCAAGTATGTTTGTGTTTCACTCTTTTGCGTATAAATGAGATATAGTGGCACACCAGCAGAACTAATAAAAACCATCAGTGATTAAAAAAAAAAAATTAAAAAAAAATCAAAGGTCACAAAAGATATTTAGAACTCATCCACAAAAGCAAAGTCAGATTCATGTAAAGTCTCAATCCTTCTCAAGGGCTATCCATGTAATTGTTCAGTATAAATAAGGAATAACAAGTAAGTAATGGTTCATAACTAGACCTTATGGGCTTGCCTTACCCAGCTGAATGGGATTCAGCTTCGGCTTACATAGTTAATTTTAGTATAAACTTTTCAGGCTCCTAAATATTTACTGATGTTTATCATCATAGAACTTCACATGTTTATACACATGAAATAGTTTGAAATAGTTATGTTCATTAACTGTGGAAACCTAAGACATAAGTCTTCCCTGAATGTGAATTTTGTATCCATGAATCATATGAGGGAGAAGGCCAAAAAAAAGTATTACAGGAATGACCTGTGTTGAAATGAAATATATCGCAAAGAAAAGATCTTTAAAGATCTATTGCAAGGAAAGCAACACTCAATTTGCAAAGTATTATTAGGGTTATTATGACCATTATTCACACACCAGGCTGCTAATAGGAAGCAAGTCAGTGTATCTGAAACAATATAAGTGCTTTCCAACCACATCTGTAAACCAATCTAAAAGGAAAGTTGCACAAACTTACACACAAATACAACAAAGATGACAGGACTCATACAAGCTAATTTTGGTGAGGAGAGACGGCAAATACTGCCTGTGAATGTCGGTACCAGCTCAGTCCTGATAAGCAGAGCAGCCAAAATTACTTTGAACAATCCTGGCACTCACATTAATACTTGAAATTATAAAGTTTGACGTTATGTCTAGTTGCAAGAGCAAAAGCAGACTTTAAAGTGTAATACATCAAAGAAACCAGTTAGCGCAGGGAATCTAACAGGGGGATGTCTTTATGCTGAGACTGATCACTGACTCAAATCCAGCCCAAACTCACTTCCATGACGGTGCACCACGGCAAGCGCAGTACAGCATGAACACACCTGAGCAGCTGTTGACAGGGTTTCTCAGGGCAGAGCAGCAGCTGAGCCACAGCAGTCTCGAGCTCCCAGCAGGCTCACTGCACCAATATGAGTTTCCCACATTGGTTTCACAGCCTGTGCTGAACTCCAAACTTCCTTTTCTAGACTGATGGCTACTTTTCAAACCACGACAGCTAGCTTAAACCTAGCACAGCTCTATTCTACTCTCTGCTGCAGTCTGAGGCAGAGATACAAGCAAATTTGCTGTGTTTGAGAGAACGCCGAGTGACCAGTGCAATTCTCAAACTTCTCTGAGCATCCTATTTCAGTACATACAGGACAAAATCATTCTCACTTCTGGCATTCTTGTGGGTAGCTCCAAACTGGACTGAACTAACAAAACCAAAGCTCTTCTGAAGCACAGGGTGCTCTCCTGGGAAGAAAGAAGGAATACGGTAACAAAGTCTTTTGGAAAGCAATATACCAGAGGACCATTTCTTTTCAAGCAAAAGAAATCAGTCAAAACTATCTTGACATAAAAGTCTGTTCTGATTTCATTTATATCAATACTAAAAACAAGAGTAGCAAATCTACAGAATCTTGGTTTTCTATCATTTATATCCTGCAACTCCAGTTCACCCCCCACTCAGTGTCTCGCAATGCTTTTAATTCATCACACACTCCCACTGAAATATTTCCTGGTACCTCCTAAGTGCTTCATCCCCTCTCCCCATAGACTTCAGCATCCCCACCCTCTTGTACAGCTCCAACCCATCTTTGCTCAGTCTGCCAACTGTGTGCAAGAGGCAGCCCACCGTCAAATGTAATTAGTACCAATCAATGGATTCAAAAACTCTTGAGGGAGAGGGGCCAATGGACACATATAGGTCTGAGCTGCTTTACCCCTGTTGCTTTAGGAAACCAGGCTCAGAAACAGCCCTTCTCTCTGACGGCAATTTTTTTCCCCTCCCAAAACAAGAATTACAGTTGCTACTACTCAGTTCCATTAGGAAGTGTCTTCTTGACGACAGAAACACAGGAGTATTACAGAGCTGTTGCATAACACTGAACATAACTCATGCGAATGGCATCATCTGTAGACATCAAATCATATCCCTCAAGAGCAACTCCGTTCAGAAAATAGGCACTGAGCACGAGTATTGGAGAGGTAGCAAAATAACCTTGAAAAATCATAAGAATGAATGTTAACAATGTAACGCTCCCCCTGCATTAAGAACTTGTTTCAAAAAAAAAATTCACTGTAGATATTAATACAGTTCTCATACAATAATTGCTGCTGTACGATCTCTTTGGGCGATATAATTGTCACACATTCTTCCTTCCATGCATGGAGTGCTTTGGAGACTATTAAAGGACACTGGGAATTTGTCTGCAAGACTGCAGCAACACACAGACTCAAAGGCATAAGATTGCTTCTACATTTTATTTGTACGTAAAATACGTTTTGAAGTTTGATCAAGATGTGTAACCCACACAATATCAAATTTGATGGAAATTTTTCACTTTTATTAAGTTGAAAATGAAAACCCCTGTTCCTTGAAGGTGTTGACAGCAAAGTAAATACAGAAAAGCCATAAAGTAGGCAGTAAGCTAGCTGACACAAAAACAGGGAGTTACTTTGCTGCAGGGAAAAATTAGGTTTCCCGGGCTTCCCTGAACCTGCTAACCTTGTCAGTCATAATTAGATGACAACTGAAACGTTCTGGGATTTCTGCAGAGGCATTCTCTGAGAAGAAATCTTAGACGTTTCTGAATATTTTAAAATGTCATTTCTCTTCCAACTTGGCTTTCACAGATTTAAAACAACTCATAAAAGATAAGTGTAACATGCCTCATTATTAATATGGCTCCAAACTGGCCATTTATCATTCCAGCTGGCCACTCTGGTAGCTTTGGAAAGAAGTCCAATTATCTGCTCAGCCAAGACGAATTATCCTTTTCCATAAAAATTTCAGAAGAACTGAACCAATGCAGCTATCTCATCTATGAAGACACAGCATACACACAGAGAGACAAAGGACTTTTCAAGGCTCACACACAAGGATCAAGAGGTTTTTAGCAGAGCAGGGATTTTTAAGACAGGAGTATCCCACCAAGGAAGAGCTTGCCAGTCCTGTTCACTTTAGCCCTGTGAGTTCCACTTCCACTTTTCCTGAACTGAAACTAAACGTAACAATCACAATCTAAGTAAAAAGCAAATACTATTTGCCCATTAATAAACTTAACTAAAAAGTTTCTTAAAGTGCTCCTGAACTGAGCCTTTGGTGGGGTTTCTCCCCCCCTACCTTAACTAAGATTCCGAAAACACATCTGAAAAAGCCAGTCCCTTGACAAGAATAAATGTTTCTGGACTCCCTTACATAGGAATGTTAGCGGTGATAAACAAAGAGGAAAGTAACTTTCAGCAACAAAGAAAAAGGGGCAAATATTTGAACCTACAGATCCTTAACTGGAATGACAGAAATTTCCAACCCCTTACATACCATAATGGTATTTCATACTTGTAAGACTGGTATTCCAAGTTTCCATTTGCTACAGTAGTGCCAAAAATTATAGGACTACCCTGGCCCTCCTTCCATATGGAAGAGAGTAGCATAACCCATCATTAAAACACGACCACAAAAAAAAGTCTGGAAAAGTCAAAAAGTTCAGACATAAGTTCAAGGGAGAACATAGATGACTAGGAAAGACAGTAAGAGAGACAGAAGCAGGTGAAAGAGAGCAGACGATGTGGTGATAAGCACACAACTGACTAAGCGGTCTGGCAGCCACCTATCTTCTCTTCGAACCCATCAAGCTGGAGAACAGCTGCTTCCAAACTTCAGTACTGAGAAGCTCTGAGTTTTTTCCACAAATCACCACGTGTCATCATTAACATTTACATTAGAGGCGAGGCATGACGTAGATCGCCTCCCATGGTCTTGCAAGGCACCGGAGGTCCTCCGATCCATAGGCACCAGCGTGAAAGGTGCAAGCAGCACCTATAGATCCATGTTTCCCACTACTCCATACTCGTACAGACCCAGTCACACGCTACACTTCGAACTCCTCGCTCCTGATACCCTGAGGTGGCATCAGGAGCCGCTTACGTGTCACCCACCACTGAGGGACACAGGTGACCTCCCCAGGGGCACCCACCCAGCAACGGGTGCGGCGGGCTGACTTCACACGTCGCCTCTGCCCCAAGCACATCGTGAGGGCTCACGGCTGCCTGCCTCGCACCTCAGGGGCCTGCGGCGGCGGGGTCCCCCCCAACGCACCCCAAGGGGTGCGTTGGGGGGGA
>WAAD01021470.1:348562-382102 GCA_013389945.1 Fregata magnificens | reverse complement strand
GCCCGCCTCTACGCTACTTCCGACGGGCGCCCCGCGTCACCACGGCAACGGGGGAGCACCGCCCCCCCCGCCTTCCCGCCAAGCGCGGGGCAGTCGTCGCCCGGCCGGGCTCTCCTCAGGAGCGGCAGCTGCGTCGCAGGGGTTTACCACAGCCGGGCGGCCCCAAAACCGACCGGGAACGGGCTCCCCTCACACCACCTCCCACCCTCAGACCAGAAGGTCCAAGAGTCAACCCCAGCTTCTGGCTCAACCGGGCTTTTATTGCTGCGCATCAAACATAACAGCTCTGAGCATACCGATACAAAACAAAACACAATCGTTTCGGAAACCAAAGCATTGCAATCCTCTCCAAAACAGCAGCAGCCTCTTCGTTACCGCTGCCTGGGCTCGAACAGCACAGTCCTGCCTCACACAAAGGGAAGTGCGAGCTGGAGCTCCTCACTCTCGAGCTGGCATCCGGCGCTTGAGTTTAATGTCATACAACTCAAAAGACCTTAGTGAACATCACAACCGGAGTCCGTGTTAACACCGACAGCGTTAAATCACTTCCAGCTCCCTGCATGAAGGTGAGGAGGATATCAAGTCCATGCCATCACTTTTACTAGCAGTTTGTCGACGTCCTCATTTACAGGAAGTTTGTAGACATACATATGTACACAGGAGCATCTTTGAAGTTCATCGTAAACATTAGTCTGTAGCTTCTAATTTACTTATAATGTTATTACTTTTTAAAGTGTTCAATACGTTATCATAAGCCTTGGTATCCAGATACCTTAACTCATCCAGTAACTTAATAATAGATTGTTTCTCTCCCAGTGTGTTTTTCCAGGTGAGAAGCATCTGATAAGATTGCTCTTCTATATCATTAGGGAAGTCATAAATAATTTTAAGAATATCATTTTCCTGCAGATGAGTTCTCATAAGCTGCTTCCATTTTTTTGGTGGTACTTCATTTATAAAGGCCCAAAAGCTATCTCTCAGTTCTGAAAGAAAAAACACACATCAGCTTAAGTTTTAAAATACAGATTTTTTTTTTTCATAGCTAATATACATGCTTTCCCATAAATTTTCATCCCATACATGCACAGACCAAACAGCAGCAGCAAGGCCAGGTTTGGCACCTAAGAAGCAGCAAGACAAATAGGTTTCCTACTGAGTGATCCTGAAAGAAGTTAAGGGTATCAGTCTACATATCTCACAAGTAGTCTCTTAAGACAAGAAACCATTCAGTAAAGGTGGTTTTGAGGAAGGTTTCACTGGCCTGCACGTCTTCACTTAAGCTACCCAACAGTAGGCTTTAACCACTTCACTATGCTACTGGTACAGGTTGGCCATGCCAAGACCAGCATGAGCAAAACCCATCGCTTGGACATCCAGCACATCAACTTGCTAGGTACAGGTAGATGTATGGGGATTCGATGCGGTCTTCCGTGTGGGCAGACATTTGATGGAAAGATTTCCTGCTCTGACCTACACCTCACTCGGTAAGGCAGAGTACACCAGTGCCATGCAGACTTGTTTAAATGGTATAAGAAATTTTTATACCATTCTTATTCTTAAAAGCATGACTGCACTGTACCCCTGTGCAGAAAAGACATGCTTTAAAGTAGAACAATTCACCACAGGGATTACAACTTCTCTCAAATATAATAATAATAATCCTGTTTCAGCATATTTTACAATAAACTGAAAGCCTTATAGCTCTAAGCAATATTCATTAGCCTCCCTGCACTATTCCTTAAGTAGACTAAAGTCAACAGGAAAAAAACCAAATTCCAATTACTGTCAATTTATGGAATACTTACCTTTCTGAGAGAGATCTTTAACAATTATTCGACACTTTGGTTCTCGTACCTGTAACACAAAGTTGGACCATTACACCAACATATTGGAGTGCTTCACTCATGATTATTCCTGAGCTACTTGATAGCTTGCTTCGATAGCACATGTGCCAGTAAGGAGGAGGGGGGCAGATTTCACAGCACAGCTGAAAGTATTTGAGTAAAGAAAATTGCATGCTGAAACAGCCATGCTACTAGCACCGAAGCAAAGCAACAAGGTAACAGATTTGCTGCTACTGCAAAAAAATCGCTCCTGCATAAATGCTGAACAGGGAGATGAGAGAGGCAGAGCAGTTAAATGAGGGACTGAAGTTCGCTTTCCCAAGATATCACTTCCCATACTTTCTATTACATCTTTAAGGCAAAGCCTCCTCTTCCCTATCATTCTGCCTGAAAACAGCATCTATCACTCAAGGAGTAGTTAAGAACTCAACTGAAATTACACGTGTATCAGAGAAAATACGATGATAATTTCACACACACACACTTACCATACGATTTGCTAGCATCCTACCACTTGGTGTGTTAGACAGGGCATTCTGATGAAAAGCAGGATTCTGCCCAGTTTTTGCTGGTAGTGAAGACTCAGCGATCCTCCTCCAGCACCTTTTCATGTGGCGCCTCCAGACCCCACGCAGGATAGTGCCCCGCTCAGAAAGCGTAACACCGTTTTCCTCCGGTGATGTGGTTTTTACTTCCAAGTTAACGTTGGTTTGCTCTTGGCCCTCTGGGCTCTCACCAGAGTTCTCACCCTCTGGATTGGCTGCATTACTTGCAGGTGTCTCCACTTCTGGTAAAATCAGGCTTTCAGTACTGCCCTCAGACTCCTGTAAAGAATAAGAACATATTTTAAGAGATGTTTCATAAGTAGGCCTTCAAGGACAGTCTGGAAGAAGAAAACAGAACACTGGAAGTCACCAGATGTTAGAGAAATAATAGGAGAGCTGCTAATTTGGCAGACTTACAAACACGCAAAAGTTACAGCCTTTACAGGCTTGGATTTCAAATGGTTTCAGAGCCTAAACTCTTTGCTTCACTGGCTGTTCTGCTCACACTGGACTGCGGGGTCAGGCTCACAGGCTACCTCCACAACAAACGCAGGGAAATTTTCCTGATGTTTTCACTGGTGTATATTGCTGCTTGTTCCTCTCTAGGTATGGAAGGCATGCACCCCTCCTGAGGCAGGAGGAAATTAAATTGCCTTGCTGCACCTGAGCTGACTTAACAGCAACAGGGGCCTCAAGCCTATCATTGTACCAAGGCTGATGCTCTCAGAGCTTTTGCCAAGCTGATAATAGCCTATCAGCTCCATGTGAGTGCACCAGCTTAGGTTTGGTTTTTTGTTTGTTTGGTTGGGTGTTTTTTTTTTTTTTTTTTTTTTGCTGGATTAGTTTTTCTGGCAGATTCACAAACTAGAATCAGTTGAAAGAAGCACCAGTGCACATCGCATAGCTTTTGTGAGGGGACAAAGAGGGAAGCAAGTGAGGAGGACTGCATTGTTTTTAGCATTGTCAATACATTAAGCAAGCGTATGCCAGGGAGTATAGCTCCAACATATCAAGAACAGCACAAGTACAAAGCAGACCAGCATCTATCTAGCATACCAGCTAGCGCTAAAACTGGAAAGCTTTAGGAATTTTTTTTTTTTTAAAAGGTGGAAAATGAGGGGAAAGAGTGACTGTTTTTCTAATGAGACTTGTGTTTGTTAAGGTACAGTTCCGCCATGAGCGTAAGCCAGTGTGATTTCTGTTTGCATAAGGTCAGTGACCCACGTGTGACACCACCACATGACCAACATACATAAGCAGGGATGTGAGGGGAACCACCCCATGCATCACACATGTTGTAGTACATCATCCTCATTGAATCCACTTTCTGTTTAAGGGTGCAAACAGGTTAAACAAGTTGATCCTAGTTATACAAAAGAGTTCTTAAATAGGTAACTGAGCAACTGAAGGTACACAGCATGGCTGACTAATAGCTGCTGCTCTATTTTGGAATGAAAAAAAAGGATCAGTAGTTTGGGGTTTTTGTTTTGGTGGGCTTTTTTGTTTTGTTTTTTAAACAGTGGTATAAATTCACTGGTACTTTGGAAAGGACAGTGTGTCAGTGCCAAAACGCCTGGTCGCAGGACTGCATCAGTGCAACTCTCCTTAGCAAATAACCTTTTTGTTACCATAGTATGAATACTCCAAGTGCACAGACATTGCAACTCAAGTCTTTGACAACTCTTACACCAGAGCTAAGCGTCACCATGCACTGATTTGTAACTGCATTATTCTACTACCATTTTATTCAAAAATAAAGAGATGCTATATTTGCCTATTCCTATGCTACAGCATTTTGACCAGGTTTTCTGTCGTGTTTCTTCATCAGCTTCTACGAATACATGAAGTGCTGCAAGTCTGGCCAGGGCGTGGGGGAAGACACAACCCAATAAAAACCCATGGGTGATTCACATATTTCAGCCACTTATGGACCTTAAAAAAGAGAAGAGTTTAAGGTGATGTTTTTAACAGATCTTTCAATTCTGTTTCTTCAGCCTCCAAGTATTTGTGACATAATTAAGATGCCTTTGATTACTTGAAATGTCTAACTAGTAAGATTAGACAAGAGCTCACACACCAGGTGAGTAGTGCATGCTTGGGTGGGGGACAAGAAAGGCAGCAGAGAGAAGAAGGTGCTGTACACATGCTACGAGAGGAATCTGGATGCTTTTCTTAGATCCTCATCAAGACAAACATTTGTTTTACAGCTTGGTGTTACACATCATTAACTATCCTAGTGAAGACTGAGCTCATTTTTCCCCTCGCTGTGCTGTTCGGAGTGTAGCTTCTAAATAGAGAAGCTAAAGCTAGACTAGCTAAATACAAGCTAGTCTTGTATTTATCTTGCAAAATGCTAGACTAGCAATAATCTTTTTAGACTGAAACAGTAAGGTTCTGAAATTGTGTTTGACTACAGGAGGCCAGGGTGAACCTAGATTTAAAGTGGAACATATCACACCAGCCAGCCTTCGCTTGGTAAACCCTTATCAGGGATGTACTTCTGAACTGGTATGCTCCAAGCCCTGAACCCCTCGTCTTATGGGACTGTCTAGGACCAAGAAGTTAGACTGCCAGGTCCTGGTCTGTAGCTTGTGACATGAGCCCAAAGGCAGGAAGACTCAGCCACTTTGCTGGATCAAGAGAAGTAAGCCTTATGAACAAATAATGTTGTTGTCAAAATTCAAGGAAAGCTAGAACACCACCATGCAGTGAAGTGATAGCTGACATTGCCCAGGGAATACACGCATGAAGCAGCAAAGAACTAATTGGATCAAGGCATCACTTGGAGAGAGTTTGAAGTGAAAGCTTGCACTTAGCCTAATTTTTTTTCCACTTCCAAAACATCCTGGCCACAGGCTCTGGAACATTTCCAAGGGAAGTACTGGAAAGGCCAACTGCAGTGGACACATGCAGCTAATGAATGCATGAGGCCCTTGCTAACATCTGGCCCTGTATGAATCACAACTTGTTGCATCACAAGAACACATCCTACCAGATGTCTACAGTGAGACAAAAATTGAGAGCTGTGTATCCGGTACAATTAAGCAGTGCACAATTAAGCTGCACAAAACTGCGATGAAACACTTGATCCATCATATACTTACCAGACCTTTCTCTACATCCTTATCAGTTGAAGCAGCTGGAAAACAAGATAAATGTCTAAGAAACTTTTAGGAATTGCAGCAACTTAAATATAGCTGAAGTCACACACGATTTACATGCAGCAGACACATTCGTAACACAAACCAAAACTCTAATACAAGCCATTTAGTTTCCTTGACCTGTCATACATTTCATAACAGTACTACCCTTAGCTTCCAAAACCAGCACAAACACTGTGCCTCCATACAGGGGATGAAGCGTCCCACTTAGTAAAATAGAGATCACAAGATGCAGTTTGGCTTGAGCCACTGTTTCAACCTCCTCCCCCCTCCAGCTTATGCTTCTTAGCATTTTTGTGGGCTATTACAATACAAAAGAGAAGGCAGAAATTGCCTTTGCTGCAATACAATCAGTAAGACATGATTTGAACAAAGTTAACATTCAAAATTCAGAATAATTTTCAACACTATTCTAACTAAAGTAGTTGCAAAACCACTTTAATATGCAGTAATGGAAAGAAAAGTTTCTCAGGAAAACATCTCCATTTCCACTAAATAAAATTAATTCACACAGGACTTATCAACCTAACATTCATGTTAAGAGGCTCAAATAATGAAGGGGAAACAACTTGTAGAAAAAAAAAATCTCCACAGCCAAACACAGTGAATGAAAGTAGTTAATGATCCAATTAGTTGCTGCTTCTTGCCCCATACATCTGAGCTCATGCACAGACTTTTCTCCCTCTTTGCCAATAGGAAAAGTCCTTTTAAGGACCTTACACTAATCTCGCTTTGAAGCGGAGGCATTTGTCAGCAAAGTAAGAAAGCTCATAGTTAAAGTTTATGCATTTTATTTACTGAACAAAACTAGTCTCCAGTATACAGGAGTTACTTAATTGAATCACATACTACATGAGCTAGAGCTTAAACAGGTCCCCTATAAAGTAACACAAAACCCAGGGATAGCCTTAGCACATGCTTTGCCTAGTTCTAGAAAGTTTATGAGTAGTAATCAAGCAGTTACCTTTATCACTCTTCAGCTTTCTAATTACAAAGAACAGCAACAAACCAACAACCACCAAAATAATCACAATAATCCAAACAAGAGCTGTGCTTCCTGCGAAGGAAAGAGGAATAAAGTTAGTACTGAAGCAGTCCCCAAACCAGATATCCTGAAGTGCAAGTCTTCCCTGCTGTCCTAGAGAACAACCTAGGCTTGGCACTAGTACAACGACCCAGCTAGCTTGTCCTGGAAAAGGCATTGGGACTATCAGCTGACCTGAACATGCAAGTACTCGTTTGCACTGCACATCATTATCCCAAAGGCAGCAGGGGATTCTGTACAGAGCTGCAATACAACTTCCACAAGGCTTTCTGAAGAGATATTTAAGAAAAGGGGGAAACAAGTATGCAAAAGATGACAGCAGGCTTCAGGTGCTGTAGGATTGGCAGTGTCAGTTCCTTCTTTCTCTAGTCTGGCAGAAGCTATCTACCAGCAGAAGATAAAGCCACTCCGTACACAGCTTCTCAGACATAGAAAACATAAAAGAAATCTTTGCGCTACCCGTAACTTTCAACGGTGTCACTGTTGCAACTTTGAAAACCCTGGCAATACATGTAGCTTTTCACCAAGTGAAATTTAAGATGGTTTGTCACTCTAACCCCTTTGAGAACTTGTCTCCAGCAAGTAACTCCCAGGCCAAAATACAGAAGCTCTTGAACATGTTGCAGTAGTTCAAACCACTGTTTTACAGACTGCTCTGGTGTTATTAGCCTGAAGCCACAGACCCAACAGACCAAGCTGAGAGGTATTTGTATACCAGACCTTGATTGGGTAAGCCACATCCCAGGTCCATAGTAGCATTGCAATTCTGCACAATTTCTTTCCCTTCCGGACACCTGAAGTGGATGGCAAAAAAGGGTTGTATCAACATTTCCAGAGCAATATGCAGCTCTGCCCAGGCCTGTTTTTTCTCAGGCAGAGCTTAGAGACATGAACAGAACATGCATAAGCAGATAACTTTGTTAGAAGTACACCTTTAAACCACCCAAGATAATACTACAAGATTAAACAGAAGCAAAGCAGATAAAGCTCATGTATGTTAGCCTCTAAGTGGCAGGGAAAAAAAACCCCACAGAGTAGATGCATTGTTCATGCACACTTAGTTTCCTTCAACAGGTGGTTCTGCCTCCCAAAATTTTGGACTGGCTGCTACAAAGCTCATTCAAGTGTGTATGTGAGGAAGTACTAATCTGAAGACAAGAAAAGTGTAAGCTTACAGCCATAAGCAACAAGCACAACAATACCAAAATCCACATCTTTCTAGGTCTCAACCTCACGTATTTTGACACCTAAAATTTAAATGCATGAATAATGCCATTCAGCTTCAGGGCAATTATTTACAGCCTAATAACATGTGTTAGGTATTGGCATAGATTGGGCCACAGCTCTAACATTCCCTAGAAGGAAAACAGTCACTTGTATTCATTATCAAACTTACATTGTACTGCATCTCTGACATATTTCACAGCCCTCGGCAGGGCAGAAATACCCTTGTTTGCATTGGCATTCAGTATCATGCGTCAGAGTACAGGGTCTCAAAGTTATCTGATCTAAAAATAAAATATAAGTTACAAAGTAAGTATAAAAGTTGTGACTCTCTACAACTGTGCAAAAATTATACTCAGGCCATAAAGGCAACTTGTTTATAAGTTCAATATTCTTAATAACTGGAAGTGCGAAAAAACTAGAGGACCAGGCTTTCCACATTAAAAAAAGGGGAAAAGGGTTAAGGTTTCATCAAATTTGTGCTTGGTACCCTCTTTGCATTGTCTGCATGACAAGCATTCTTCCAAGCCGTTCTCATGGGCGGTATAACCCTCTCCTTCCGTGCAAGGGACACATCTTCCTCTCAAATGCGAGGCACTGCAGTGCTGAGCAACATAAGTACCTGTGGAAGAGGAGAACTGGCAGCAGCAGCAGCCTCAAGGAATCATCTAACAGGCAGAAGACTGTGACAGGATGTTACAACACAAAGCCATTTTTGGTGAAAGTTCAACCCCTCCTCGCAAGCAAGCGGTGCGCCACGTGAACCAAACAGGGCAGCAGGGTCAGGAGGCACGTTTGCAGCTTGCCGCTCAGACAGGGAGCGGTGGCAAGCAAGGCATCCAGCCAGGCCTCTGCCGGGACACACCGGGGACGAGCATGACTCACTGCAGCAGCTCAGTCACCCACGTGGCCAGCGCCATCTCCTCTGAAGGGAGACGGCAGGCACAGGGAGAATTGCTTGTAACAACCTCTCTTCTCCTTCGTCTGAATTATCTTTAAAAACACCCAATAGCCCTCTGATGCTATCTAAGGGCAGGGTGCTTCTTGGCACAAAGCTTGTTAACTGTGCACACATTGAGCAAGGAGGAGAGAGCAAAGAAAAACCAAAGTTTTACCTACAGATACAGAAATATCAGAATTCCCCTAGGCCTGTTCTTTGTGCTAACCAAAGGGTTTTTTTAAAAAGCAAACAAACAAAAAAACCCCAAAACCCAAAAAACCCGCACCACCACCCGACTTTGAACATTTGATCCTCAACAGCGGACTGAGGTTTCCTGGCTTGCTGCCAAGGCACCTCTCTCTGTCATCACCTATTGCGTAAGGGGCTCTCGCTTCAAAATGGAGCCCGGCCTTAACAGCACCAAGAAGCCGCCACAGCTCCAACCAGGCTTACACTTTCACCAGATGAAACGTAAAAAACAATAGTGACGCAGTCATCACCATGGGGAAAAAAAAAACATGGCCATAATCAGCTGTAATTGCCTGAAGCCTTACCTGCTGGACAAGATACACAGCAGTGACCTTCATGTAAGTATTCTCCCTCCCCACAGTGCTCTGCTCCGGTTCCAGGCATCATCAGCAGTGTAACCTACAGCAGAGACAAACACGTGTCTGTGTGATTCATTCTCCCAGGACACGATAACCATCTCGGGGAGATGTTCCTGTAGAGACTTGAAAACACATTCAGAAGTTTATGGGAAGCCACAAAGGAAACCCAAACTAATTTCTGCTAAGTGTGCCGCTCACAGTGGTTAATTACAATCACAAAGCTGGGGTTAGAGCAGCACTGTGCAGCAGCTGATGGGCTTTAGGCAACTATTGACCCAGCTCCGCACCTCCATTTTAAACTCCTATTTTCTTTTTACTAATTCACTGCAACTGAACTTCAGAGGCTGAGGTTTCCGCCTGGTGCGAGGGATTTGTTTCTCCCTCCTCCAGTCTTTTTAATTCAGGAGGGTCTGTGTTAGTCTTCTTCCAACGAAATGGAGGAAACGCCCCAGAGATCGCATCCAGCATTTCTCACTGGCTCTGCAATCTTCATCAGAAGGCAAGTAGTTGAGTCATTAACCAAAATAATTTACTGTAGCCACAGGAGCATTAGGAACTTTTTTTTTTTTTAAGAAACCCCTGGGATGCAGACCCCTCGCAAGCCCCCGGGGAGCAGGACGCCTGGCAGCGAGGACCGGCTGGCCAGCCTCCCAGGCCGCCAAGCCAGGTGCTTCGCAAGGCGGCGAGCTCGGATGCCGCGGGTTTCGGGCCACCGAGGTACATGCCTCACTTACAACACACACGCGAGAGAAAGCGGTAAAACAGAGGCAGGAGGAGGGGAGGGGCGGCCGCGGAGCTCCCCGTCGCTAATCGCCATCAGCGGCCAATTTCTCAGCTGCAACCGAGAGCCCCCACTTTCCGGCTCCCGCAGCTCCGCTCTTTCAACTCTCTCCCCGGGGGACTGAAAGTCTTCCCCATAATCGTGTAGTTCAGAAAACCACCCATTTCACAATTAGATAACGTGAGGACTAATAAAGAGCTCTTTAAGTCTTTAGAGACTTGTCACTTTCTTTTTCCCTGCCGAGAGAAGGAAGGGCGGCAGCGATCGCGCTAGGGAGAGACTCGGGAGAGGCGCCACCTGCCCCCACTCCCCAAGGGACTCCCCGCAACCCGCGGCTCAGTTCGGAGCCGGGTTTACCCGCACGACAGCTGCGCTTCCTTATCCTTTTTAAGTTTAGGAGAGCTGCGTTAACTCAGGATTCCCGAAACTTCAAGGAACGCGAAATAAAAGTTAAGGGAAGTTATTAAAGTCTCTTGAGGAAGAGGAGGGTAGAAAACCCCGCAAGGCTCCTCCACACTGGGCTTGGAGGAAGGTTTTTCCCCTCTCAAAAGGAGGGGTTTGGGGACTGGCTGCGGCCAGGTGCCAGCCTCCACTCGCNCCCCCGCCGCTCCGGGGCTTCAGAGCCTTCGCGGAGAAGAAGGGGGACAGGCGGAGAGCGTGTGCCCCGGTAGCGTACTGCCCACCCGCTGGAGTCAAGGAAAACCACGTCTTGCGTTAGGACGTGCCCCGGTACCAGGCTTTGCACCTATTAGGAGAGGGAGGAAACCATGTTAGGAAATGGCCCGATTCGTGTCTCACCACCCAAAGCTCACATGTTGCTGAAGGGCTACTCGCTGATCACGAAAAGGAGGGGCAGAGGATGGAAAGCGAATTTCTCCAAAACCGCACAAACTGGGTGGATAACTGGGTTTTCTAAAGCCCTGAAAGGGCTCTCAACTTTTTCACCAGCAGTTGCTCCTCCTAGAGAAATAACAACATCCCTGCCCCTGATTTTCCTCAAGAATACCTTTCAACCTCCATATGCACGTTACTGGCATGTAGGAACATTCACCTCCAGATGTTGAAATCGGATTAAAACTAATGGCACAAAGGTTTATAGATTTTTCCTTTTTGGATTATTTTTTAATCCCCTGCAGCAGCAGCAGTAAATGTTGGAAACTCCTCCTCTGCTGATGCATAATTAGTTTATGTAGGTTAATAGTCTCTTTCATTGAACTGCTCCTCTCGTGGTAACAGCGTTTGTTTTATTTAACTGCAGTAACAAGTCCCAGTAAAATCCCTGTGGGTGCGTAGTTTGGTAAAATGGAAACGATCCAAAGAATTTCAAGCATTCGCTCTACACCTACTGAAGGCTTCCTGTTCAGCACTGCTTATCTTTGGTTCAGGTGGGTTTGGGGATTTATTTTTTTTTTTCCCCAGTAACTGTTTCTCAACCCCCAAATACATTTGTACCCAAGAGATGCAAAAACCCCTACGGAAGAGGAGAGGCTCCTGTCAGCAACACAAATGCGTGGTCCCACAGGGGGATGTGTGTGATGAGGAGGGCTGTGCTGACAAGCCAGAGATGTGCTAACTTGCTGAAACATTCAAAGGGAGATTTAGGCAGGAAATCAGCAGACATGTCTACACAGCATTAGGAGCGAACACTTTCAAGGTGCATACGGGACTTTGCACAGCCGGGCAGGCATTATTAGTGGCTGGACACTCTTTCACTGGCAGAGGCCAGGGGCACCCCCTCTCACCGAGGTTTACACGTGGCACACGTCAGACTTCCTCGGAAAGGAGTGACTAGGATGACATCCTTCAAAAAGGCACCCGATCTGGATTGATAATGTTGACATTCTTCAAGGATGATTCCTCAAGGATGAAGAATCCTTTATATTATTTTGCTAATAATGAAATCACTCTCACCCTTTATTATTTGTGATCGATTTTTTGAATGTCGGCTTTGTGATGCAGGCTCTAATCCTGTCTGTTCATGTCAGAGAGTTGTGGTTCTCTCCATGGAACTATCTATTCTCTATCATCGTTACCTCCCTAACATAAAGGTTTTCTAAGTCCAAGACAAGTCTGTACATTTACATGTACGACAGTGAAAATCAAGGCAACCACTTTTCTTTCTATTTTGAGGATGTTGCTACCACTAGAAGACATGGACAATCTGAGCCAGAGGGGCATCAAAATGCTATTGCTATTCTAACTTATGGCCTATGTCTGAGATTCTTGAAGGCCTTTTCCTGTAGCTTTTCCTCTAAAAAGCACGGCCTAAGAGTTGTTTACTTGTAAAATACTATAAAACACAAAACTGAGTTCAGACAAATAATTTCTCAGATAGACTGCCACTGAAAGTTGTGTGTAGTTTTATTTCAACATATCAAGCACAAACAGGTTTCCCCTAACTGGGGAATATGATGAGGAATGTACTTAAAAATTTGGAAACATTTACATTGAAAGATAGCCCAGACTGGCACCACCACTAGGTATTTTAAGGCTGTATATATAGCAGTACTTACCACTTGGAACTACTTCAGGCCAGAAAAGAAAGGCTTAATATTGTCCGCAGTCTACAGAAAATATTGCAAATCTTTAAAAAATGGTGTAAAATAGGAAGACTATTAACAGAGTTGAACAATGCAGTGGCAAAACCCTTCCTCCTTCCTGACCTTTCACAATGAACGTGCCTATGACCGAACACACGTACACCTATATCGCTCCCGTCCTTCTCACCTGTCCTGGGGCAGTGGATTCCTCTCTACAATGCTAGTGTGTGATATTATAAAACAGCCATATAGCAAATAATAACAATAATACTAAGTGACCAGGTTTTACAAACAGGCATGTCTGACGTTACACTCGATGGGCCTGGTCCAGGACACCAGCCAGCTCCGTAACCAAACGAGGAGCTTTCACTGAATACTTCCCATTTCCTAAAGAGGAATGGCTCTAGGAAACTGTGCATATTTACAGTTCCCGTGGAATGGAAAATAAGACACGTCCTGAGGTCCCATTCTGTGTGTGCTGACAAAACAGATCATGACTTAATATCCTGGGGGTGGATTTTTTGGACCAAGTGTGCTCCCTCCCATAATTAAAGGCAGCTGGACAGGCACCATGGACATCAGTTCTTTACAGCTCCCCAGCTGCACTCCCTCACTCATAGAGCTATGAACCAGGCTAGCGTGACCTTTCCAAAACGCTGGGGCGTTTACCATTTTGGGGGTACCAATACTGCTGGGTAATTATTAATTGCATCAGAAAATGACAAGACATAGAAAACAAATTGCACAATTAAAGCTACATTTGGCTTCAGCATTAAGGCCCGTACAGGTTAAGAGGTCCTTGAAGATGTACATGTAAAAGGCAAAAATGACATAATCTGCAGGAACAAAGTTTTGCAGGTTCCTAGGTCCTTTTTCAACCTCGTTCTTCAACTTTCTTCCACCTGTGCCGTGTTGGTTCTAAAGTGCTTTGGTGCCTCGCTGGGCTCCTTGTGCAAGTGGCCCCCCTCCTGCAGCCAGTAATCGTTATTGCTGCCAAATGTAGTGATTTTATTTGAAGACATAATTAATGAATAGTTGACACGTAAGAAAGATGCAGAGGAGAAACCAACAGCGAGAGTCCAGGAGGAAGCTTTCAGAAGAGACCTTCCTGTGGAAGGACTTTTTGTTCAGAGCACTGAGGTTTCTGGAAAAGAAAGCAGCATGTTTATTTGGGTGTCGCAGGGACGCATGCATTCACACGTCTGCGTGTAACCAGAGCTTCCACACCAGGAGGGATCCCTGTACTTCAGAGGCACCCTCACGGGTACAGCACTGTGCCCCGCAGACTTTACCTCCCCTCTTTTTAACAGAAAGACAAGTACTTCTGGCTGCTGCTGGATCAGGCAGAGCATGCTGGTTAGCATGAGAAGGTGTAAGGGCACAAACTCCAAGAAATCTCTTCATCCAGCATCCACTCACAAACCTATGCCCTAACCTTCCCAAATACAAGAACTTGCCCTGGACAACCACAAAAGCAGCAGAGAAAAGCTAAAGCTGTATCACCGATGGCTCCGGCATGCAAAAACGGTGGGCCTCACGTGATCCCACCCCATCAAAGCCTCAGGAGGGCTGGATAATACTCCTCATGCAGAGGGGAATCAGCAGGGCTCCCTGGAGCAGATGTAGCAGTTAATACCTCCCCTGCCCTCTCCACAGGAGTCTGCAGTGCAAAGCCCTTTGCCAGCAGTAGGTTAAGCAGGTGTGCTCACTGCTTACCTCAGACAGCAACTAGCATTCTATACAAAAAGCGGGAATTTAGTGCTTTTCACCCACGGAGCCCAGTTTTCAGACCACACGCCTGCATCCCTGCAGCAAACTGAGCAAATTTGTAACACACTTGATGAGAAGGGAGACCCCACACCTTCTTGCCTAGCAGAGATTTATTTATAGTTGGGACCTGGCCCAGCCCCTCCCAACTTCTGCAGCTCTTCTGCCGTTGGGCGTGCCAAGAGATGCGTAACACACTGAGGTGATGCTTTTTGCCCCATAAAGAGAGCCTTCAGAGGAAGAGATTTCCTCACTGTTTCAAGTAGGGGGTGGTTTTGCCTTTCCATGTGTTAATAGGTCACCTATTGAAACAGTTGTTAACTGCACCCCTGCAGCTGATAAGGACACTCCAAAGGCCACAGTGGAGGCATTAAATGCCACAGGTTATTTTTAGCCCATTAAGAAAATTGATTTGATGAGAGAAAATGGTTACCTGTGTATGTCCTGTTGGGCTCTCTGCAGGGATAAGACGGCTGAATGAATTTCCTTCAGGTGATTCATTTCTTTACCGCACTGAGCGCACAGGCTTTCAAACCCTGCAGCAAAGTATTGAAGGACATTATGTTTTGCATCACCATCTCTGGTGGTGGTGCAAAACACAAACCAGGTTCACCCAGCAAGCGGCTGGCTGTGACCAAATTGTCACAGCCAGGGGGACACTCCCAGGAGGAAACGTGGGGAGAAGGAGACATAATTGTCCACCCCAAAGACACAGGTCAATAGTCCTGTGACGCTGGCCTGGGGCTCCTTCTTGGCTCTCAGGAAACAATTTTTGCAGCATCGTCCCCAGCTGAGGGGAGGGGAGTGGAGTGCTCACACCTGCCCCCATCTCTGAAACATTCAAGGTCACCTCCAACAAAGGCTGAGAAAAGGGGATGAGAAACATTGATTGGAATGTCAGTGTATTTTTCCAACGTGTTCATGCCAGCTTGTACCTACTGGAATTTCAGTGTATTTTTCCAACATGTTTGTGCCAGGAGTTGGGAAGCCCTTGTTGGCATGGATAGCATAAGGCACAAAGAGAAGAAGTAGTGGAAGTACACACGGAGAATAGAAAAGCAGAACATTCTCTGTGTTTGCCTGTGGGCTATGGGCCCACGGCATTAACTCGGCCGTGAAATGTTCCAGGGCTGGCTCAAGGAATAAGGTACTGAGGGAAGAACACTAAAGCCTGACCCAGTGATACCCAAATACTTGCCATCATCATCTGAGAGCTCCTGCACCGACTCTGGCGTTGAACAGCTGCTCTCTGTATTCTGGCTGTGGTTGGACGGCTGATCGCTGGTTTTGCGGCGCCTGCAGTCTTTCACAGACCTCTGGATAGAACAGGGATTAAAAGAGACTCAGTCACTGTCAAATTGAAGACTCTTGTGTTTGGCTTTAAACAAAATAATTCAGGGTGCTGGGGAACATCCGTGAGATTGCAAAGTTTGACTGCTTTCTCAGCAACTCCTAGTAGTTAGACTCCCAGCAGCTACTTAAGGATATTACGCACATGCCCCATACAGAAGCATTTCCTCAAATGATAACATCCGTAAGACACCCATCCAAATTATTCTTGTTGTAGCTTTAACTGACACATACTAGCGATGAACTTTACAGTTCTTTTGCTGAGTTGCGTACCCGCTAACCAGATACATAAAAGAAAGGATGAAAAGGAGAAAAATTTAGAATCAGATTTCCTGGGGAAGATTTTTCAGAAGGTGCCTGAAGGACTTAAACATCACAGAACTTTTATGCCTAATTTCTTGATGCACTTTGGAAGGTTTCTCCCTACCTCTCAGATGGGTAAACCAAACACATCGATTCAAACTTCTCACTGGAGGGTCTGAATAGCAGTTATGAACCTCAACTTTCCCACTGTTTCAGAGACATTCAGATATGGGGCATTATAAAAGAGAAGTTTATGTACATAGTAAGATACAAGTTCTTCAGTGTAATATGGGTTTTATGTAGCTAGTTCAGCAGTTCTACATTTACAAAGCATTTTATGAATGACATACATTACTCCAAAGATGAATGCAATGAAATAAGAAAGTATTATCTCTGTTTAAGGGAGAGGATGGAGGGAGGTTTCCTGTTTTGTCTAAGAGGAAGTAAGTGATAAAGGCAGATGCCAAAGACCAAAACTGAAGTTGCAGGATCTCAGCTGTGTACTCCAAAACCTTGCTCACACCGTCACTATGGGAAGTATTCTGCTTTGGAAACACCGAACAGTGAAGTTCAGCTCACTCATGTGCAAAACCCAGTATAAGAGTCACTGTCACTAACACTGGGTGAAAGAAAAATGCCAGAATGGATAGGATATGTCAACCAAGAATTATAATTATTTGGAGTTAATGATGGTATAATATTTCAGGTCTAGAGTTGTAAGCTATATTTACCCAAAACAAATCTTTCAGCCTATGCTGGCCTTACATGAAAATGCTGCAGAAAAGGGCTGTGTATCTAAACAATCGTAAAGAATATTATATTCCCCAAGACAGGCTTTTTACCTTGTGCCGTGTAATTTGATTGTTCATGCATGTTGTTTTGTGGTTTGACATCCTTGTGGATAAGTGTCTTTCCATGGTCTGAAGTATCCCGTTCTTCTCAAATTGGGCAATGTCGTTCAAAGGATCCCAAGGTCTTAAACTTTTGACAGACCAAAGGAAAAAACATCAGAAAAGCAAGAATCCCGCACCAGGTGTGTTAAGAGCAATACGCTAATTCCACACGCATAAGGGCAGGCATTCATCCCTGACAGTAACCAGAGCTTCCACAGATGCAGTCTGTGGAGTAACAGATAATTCCCTCTACATTCATAGTTCCTGGCAATAAATGAGGGGGGTTCAGTCTCCAGAGGCTTCACCTTTCTTGCCAGGCGAGGAGAGCACAGTTGTCAACTCTGCTCGCACAGTGCAGAAAACCTCTGCTAAATGATTCCACACTTGATTGCAGAAATAGGGATTTGTACCAATACAACAGCAGATTTTCCATTGCCAAGCCCTCATTTCCAGCTTTTCCCAATTAGTATCAGGAATATTTATTCTAATAATGACATGGAGCTCAGAAAGAGCAAGCCCAGGGCATAGTTTGGGGAATGGCAGGACCTGAATTACAGGTCTGTAACCTTGCTTGCTTCCCTGGGGACTCAAGCAGCAAGGTTTGTTCATAACCCCCAACCCCACCACTCACTCCTCGTATTTGTAGTGCCATTCATTAGTCGTGGCGTCGTGCTGGAAGAGCAGTGGTTTCCATTCTGTGCCATTCTCTCTCCGCTCCCGGGCGGCATTCCTCTGCTCCTCTTCCAGGACAGATTTTTCCTGTGTCGCCTTGTGCTGATCACCTTTGTTTATTGCACTGGTAACGTGCTGCCAAAGCCTAGAAATAAACAGAGAAGCAAGTTAAACCACCTTAAAACCAACAATGCATTTTGCCAGCTGGAACCTTAGAGCAGACAATTTTCTGGTCTATTGATACTCCAGAGGAACTGTAACAGGATTGCTCAGGCTCAGTTTTGGCTTGTATATTAAAGGAACGTTACGAGAATGGCAACACTGAATGCTGTATACAATGATCTACTGAAGAACAGGGGAACTTTCCCTTAGATAACATCACCTACAATATTCATTGAAATCTTCAGTGCTGTCTGTGTGAGTTATAAGATAGTTATGCTCAATTCATTGAGGTCAGTGGCCTCTTTAGAGGTGATTGATGTATAATGGAGAATCTGTTATCTTCCTCACCCTTTCAATCATTTATGCTTAGGAGCCTTTGTGTTAATGTCTATCCCAAAACAAAGGCTTTATATTTAAAGTTTAGAAGCATTGGAAAATGAATTCATGTGCACGGCTTGCAGCTGCACATGCAATGTTGGACTTCTATATAGGATTAGCAACCAGATCTGTAGGAAGCTGAGTCAATCTGCAAGAAACGGACATGTACTTGTGCTCACAAACTGCAAGCATGAACACAGGCTTTCACTCGCACTTGTTTTCAGCTGCCAAAAGATACATGATCTCTCATATGATGTCTCACTGAGCCTCTGCCCGGAGGAGAGGATCTGACTTTTACCAGTGAAAAATCATTACCTGTTTTTACTATAGCCAAGCTGTGATAGGCCTCTCCACAGTTCCTCTAATCAGAGCACTCTAATCTTCATTTCAGATTGGAAATACTTCTGAGATTAGCAGCTAGCCCTCCTAAAACATTACCGAGTGGTTTAGCGGTTAGAATAGGCCCTGGAGATCCAGGCTGTTCCAATATTCCCAGCTCCACAAAACACCAGTCCTCCACTGAGAAGATGAATACGTTACTGCATTTAATTTGGAGCTTGCTGTGAAGCTCTTAATTTAAAAGGGATACTGATGCTTTCATTATATTTCTATCACCATACGTTAACACAATGCTTCCAAAAAAGCAGCCTCTTGGATAATTAACTGAAGGCAGAGGAACACTTTCCTGTCCTTTTTGACACGTCACTCCCACTTTCCTGTGTATGAATCTTTTCTCCCAGAAACAAAGGAAGGAAACTCAATTCAAACTCAAAGTGATGGGGGTGGGGGAGGGAGGAGTGAAAATAACAGCCTGAGAAAATACTGCGGTGGTGTAAAGAGTCAGTCCTAAGGAATGCGGTGGTGTAAAGAGCGAGTCCTCTAATTCTAAGAACCTCAGAGGGATACGCACAAAATTGTTTGACAAGGGCAAATTACTCCATCAAGAGCTGCATGTGTCAGACAATGAGACCCTCCATGGTGAGCTGCATAATGGTATGAGCTTCAGAGACTCTCCAGCGTTTGTGAAAATAGGTGATTTTCAGCACTGCAGGAAAGACTAAGCAATTCAGGCAGAGCATAACCTGGATTAGATGGTAATTTATTCATGCAACTGTCAGCATAATAAGGAGCTCAGTGGAACATCCGTTAGGGATCTCTAGAATTTTTCCTTTTGCCTCCTTCCCCTGGATGCATGTGTCATTATTAATCTCTGATGTAGAAAAGGGAGTCAGCTCTGGCAGTACACTAGTAAACAGAGAAATGGAGATTATTTGTCTGCAAGACTGAGGTTTCTCTTCTCCTTTAAAAGAATCTTCTTCAGAAGATTAACAGAGAAATGTGCTGCGGTCTGCTCTGCAACAATGGCAACCGCACAACCGTAAGTTACAAATACAGATGTTATTGCCCATAATGTCCACTGCTGTCCAGAACAAACTAAATGTTAATGTGTTTTTATTTTCGTGCAATCCCTTTCTTTACCCATAAAAAGGGGAATCTTCTTAGTGTGATGTGATGCAACACCAAAATTAGATGCGCAAAGGGAAGTGGCCAATGTAATGCAGAGCCAGGCAGCAAACACCATGTACTGGCTTGGGATGTTAGCTGGTACTGGCTAACTATATTGGTGAGATGGGAGGACTAGTTGGTTTGAAGCCAGCACTACATGATGTTGCTCTAGCTGTTCTTGCTCAAGAACTGGCTCGGGGATGCTCATTGCATCAGGTAGTCACTCCTTCCATCTCCTAAATCATGTGCTAGGACTATATTTTTAGGTACTCTAGATTACCCTAAAAAAACTGGTGCAGACTTCATTGGAGATCTCAGCTGAGATTATGAGGCAGGGTTAAACATCTGTTTAATTACATTCTCTCATAAAATCCTGTTATGTGGTTCAAACTACTGCTCTGCTCACGCCAGGATTTTCCACATGATTCCTGCATCTAGTTTAAGAGCCTGTGGTTGGGTAACAAGACATCCAACCTCAGATTGACATCTTGCCCTTCCATAAAATGTTCCAGCAGTTACAGAGATGCTGTTCATGATCTCTGGAGTTCAAGGAGCGTTGTTATTTTAGCAGATAAAACGTAGCCTCCACTATTTCTCAGCCCAGCTCCCTGGTTATTTCAGAGCTATACTTCATGCAAATACTCCAGAGCTAATAGACTGGAACAAAACAGGCAAATGGCTGGGTAATATGTACAGGCAAAGCGGGTCACTGCCTTTCCAGGACTGTGCTGAGGAATTGGAGCCTTCTGATCAGAGCCCCGCTTCCAGCAGGGAAGCGGCAGCGAGACGTTCCCAGAGCTCCTTACCTCTCCGACTCAAAGTCTGTCTGCTCCTCAAACAGCACAATGTGGCGCTTCAGCCTCTGCCTTCGTACTTCACTGGTCGGGTTCCAGAACATTTCCGCATTCCCGTTTTTCAACTCATTTATATGTACTTCCCCATCCTGAGAAGGAAAATTAAGTGAAAAGGTTAACGACAATCAGAAACACAAGGCAGAAAATAATCCTGACAAATGGAAGCTGCTTCCGGATGATGATCAGGGATAGGGCTTGGTTAGAAGGCTTCTTTCCTTCTCTATCCCATTAAATCTCACTGAACGCTTCCTGAAATTTTCTAAAATGAATGAGGTGAGGCATTCCCGGAAGCGCTGGCTGAATTAATTAGAGAAGAATTAGAAAGGTACTTGGTCCCTTCTGTTAGTCTTGTCCCCAGACAAGGGTACCCACAGAAGCCCTAAGAGGCTCTTCTTTCCCCACTGTTCCTCCCAGGTACCACCCAGCACATATAAACAAGATCCCTAGCTCCTTTTCCAGTCTGTCTTCTACTCCTCAGTGCTGAAATCTCATGCAGAGCTTACTGAAATACCATCCTCTCTGGAAAGGAGAGCTAAAGCTGAGATACTCTTTCACTTTTTTTTTTTTTTTCAGTTTAGCCAGGTTTGTCTATTATTGCTCCTGAATTTCATTTAGCACTTCAAAATGCCAGGGGTCTTTCATCCTTATTCCTTGCCAATTTACTTGGCAACCAACTACTAAGCAGCACTTCTCTGATCTGAGGCTTACTAGACAATATTGCTGTGTCCTTGCTTAACTAAGCTGCTTCCCAGACTTGCTCACAGATTCAGCAATGCCTTGGAGCCAGACAGGGTAGTTTACAGAGCATACAGTGAACAGCACGACACTGACTGCAAGTGGAATGAATCAGACAATTACAGCTGCTGAACAGCATGTGCACTGGTGCCATTCAGCTGCCCAGACATGGTATGAGTATCATGCAAACCTTATTTAGGTCATGGCTATTGCCTTTGCCTGTTGCTGCCTGATTTCTTTACATCCCAGCTGCTGCACTTCTTCCCCTGCCACGGTCTCTTGATGCATGTTTCAAAGTCCACTTCCCACATCTTCAGCTGTGAAACTCCTTCAACCCTGAGGAACTCTCATCCCTCCTCAAACTCTCCCTCAGGACTTCCTCTGCCATGTCCTGAGGTGCCAGTTCCAGCACTGATGTCAGATCCCCAAGAGCCCCCCAGCTGTGGATGGGAGGATGTAGGCAGGCATTATCAAACATCACTACGTGCATCTCTAAAGGGCATATATACAAGCCCTCAGCTGCTGCTTTGATCCTGGGGCTGAGAAGCATTGGGATTTGCCTCCCTTCTTTAGTCAGATGGGTTTTCAGGTCCTGAGGCAGAGAATTAGCCTTTCAGCTGCGAGGGTTTCTGTCAGCAAACTGGACAGTGCCAGAGAAAACCCTGCAGAGCTCAGGAGAGCAGGCCAATACTCTCAGCAGGGAGGGAGGAGAACAAACGTCCCTACTGCTGCACAGCAGCTACTCTATTCACAGCATGCAACTGCAAACAGGGGCTTATGGAGCCACCCTTTCAAAGCCATTTATCTTCTTTTATACATAATTCTAATTTTGTGCACCACAAACAACCAGCACAAAGAACAAGGGAGGAATAAATTATTTTCAGGCTGATAAAACCCAAACACAGAAAGCTGGAAGCTTTCCCAGCACACAACCATGTTGCTCAGTGCCCCAGGAGGGCCACTCGATTACATGCTTTCACGGATGGTGTTCGCAGGACCCACCGCAGACAAGGTACTCCACAGTTCAGCACAACTCACAATTGCCAAGGCTCATCCTGCAGGAAAGGGAGCTCAGAATGGAAAAGCTACCCAGGCACAGGGAGCAAATCTCTGTGTATACACCTAGAAAGGGCAAATCTCCCAATTTCAAAATGGTCATTAGCTTTTTATGTAAAAAGACAGACTGCCTGAGGGGAGGAGTCCAATACCAAAGGCTACATCGTGGTTAGGACCTCACTATAGAAAGAGCTTTATCTAGGCACATTTCACCTGACCTACTTTAAATACCTCCTTTAGGATGACACAAATCTTGTCTCAGGAGTGACAATTTCTATGGACTGGAAAGGGAACATAGATTAACCTTGATGAAGACGTAGATGTCTAAATGTAGCTGAGATAAACACCCAAGTGTCCAGCTGAAAGCCAGGGCTCACTACTTTTGCCTTGGTTACCAGGAGTTCCCAAACAAAACTCTAGTCTACATCCTTCACTATGCAACTTTATTCTTGCTGGATTTTGGCTTAAGGATGCCTTTGAGTGATTCACTTGTGGACACTAGGTGTGCAAAGGTGCTAGCTGCTCTGCTGACTATTCTGAGCTGCCCATACAGACAGACCCTCACAGAATCTGTCTCTTGGTCCTTCATCTCACGAACAGAGGAATAACCATCTTCTGTCATAAAGGTTTGCTGTGAAAATAATGAATTTAAACCCTGTGAAGTTCTTCCCTGATACTGCTGTAGCTGGGGAAGTACTAAACACAAGACAAAAGGAAGCCTCATGATTTTCACAGTCACGCATAAGACACACTATCTCTCCTCCCATCAGTGCTTGTCCTAAGCCTGGGAACCTAAATACAGAGCCACTGGCTTCGATGGAAACGGACCCCACCGGTCCCAGCTTTGGCCCTGCCTCTGGGAGTGCAAGTGTTACTCGCACTGCAGGTGGATGGGACTACGGAAGCGTAAATGACCTTGAGAGGTGTGGCCCGGGAAAGCTCTGCTCGCCTGGGGATGGCGGGAAGAGGCAGGACACGGGCCCTCCAGAGCCTTGGCTCCAACACGGGGAGCCTGCCAAGGGCTGCCAGTCCTCCCACGCACCCTGCTGCCACACGCACTTAAACTGTCAGCAACTTCGATTATCGTATGTTACCCAGTGTCCATTGAGACTTGCTAACACTTCTTCTCCTGATTTAATCTTCCCAGAGATTTGATTAATGCTTGCACTGCCACCGAAGAAGGGCTGTCAGGGGAGAACAGAAATAGAAAATATGATCAGTCTAGTGAGAACTGGAAGGCAGCCAAACACAGTGATGCAGCAGGAGGGAAGGAAAGTGCAACCTGCTTGATTTCCACTGTTTCTGGGGAAAGGCAGAATGAATCTAAAACGAATTTTGACTGGCTAGCATTGTGCCCTCCTCCTTTTGTTTGCAATACCAAAATCGCTGTAGGAGCTGCAGGAAGGGAGATAAGCCTTCAGGTGCATTAACATTCAGCAGTGCAAGGCCCCGCCTTCATTGCAAATACATTTACTGTCAGCTAGACATTGGGATAAGTGTATGTGGGCAAGTGCTTCCCATTGTCCAGAATCACATTACAGTTTGCACCCTTATACTTGCAGCCTTGTCCAAAGAAAAGGAGCGGCACTAATGCAGTTGGTGACTTTTCCTGCTTATGGGACAGCAACAGCGGTGTGGCACTGCTGATGGCTGCATTTGCGTGAAGTCTCCAGTGTGAAGAAGTTCTCGTCAGCAGCAAACAAAAAAAGAAAAAGGGTATTTCCAGAGTCAAGGAAAAGATTCTCAGAACAATGGAAAATTCCCCTCACCTCCTGCCTGCCAAACACAGGAAACAGCAGTGATAGAGTGACCAGCTCTTCCATTCATACCACACAACATTTCTTCAGACATTTTAGTAGTTACTTTCCAATGTTTGTGCAGAGGAATTTTTTTTTTTTAATAACAATATAAAACCAAATTTCCCGCAACACCCATGGAAAAAGAAATCACAAGTATCCCAAGAATCAATGTATGCAGTCCAGCAGAGAATTGGTCCATATCCAAATTAATAACAAAGTTATGGGGTTTACCTTTAACATCTCACAATTCTACTAAAAAAGGTGGCTAAGAAATATTCAAAGCAGAGCACGTAATTAAGCCACAGGGACCTTTCTGAGTCATGTTTGGACTAAGCGTATTGTTTTCAAGCCAGAAAAGAAGGGTCTGCATTTTAAGCTCTGAGGTGTTTGTAGGTTTGAGATGACACTGACCGAAGTCAGGGAAATACTCCGCTGGCCTCAACACAGTACGTCAGGCCTATGGGAAGAACAGGCTTTAAAGACAAGTATATTCAAATGTCAAGGAAATACATGGGGCAACAGTTCACTTTGTAAGGGCAAATAAAGACAGAAAATTATTGCCCCCAGAAAAATGCAGTCTGCAAAAGACTCCCCTAACTCCAATAATCTCTCATATTTATGTTGGCTAAGGCTGCAACTCTAAAGTCCTGCAGGCTCTCAGTTCTCCATCTTTCATTTTATGCCCAGGCAAGAAATTGTTTGTTGGAACAGAAGAGAAATGGATGCTCCTTAAAAACCAAATTAACTGTCCAAGAAAAGTTACAGGTCATCACTTTCCCTCCCAAATTTTAACATATATGACTACAGGAATGCTCAAAGATGTCTCCATTTTATCTGCATACCACAAATTTGCACCACCAGGCTTTCTAGGGGAGGGAATAGCCACATGAACAAGCCAGTACAAGGCAATGACAGTGCGGCTTGTCAGTGCAATAGCCACTCAAAATTATCTCCCTGAAAACGGGCTCTTACCCTTCCATCGAATCAAGGTCCTGTAGCCTTGAGAAACACAAGGTACAGTTCATTGTAACATCTGCAAGGTAAGAGTATGTATGTGATGGCTACTGGAGAGCTACAGTGAAGGTCCACATCCTAACTTGCCTCAAAGTAGTTTGTACATCTCACTGTATTTTGCAAGCAAAAATAATTGTACCTTCCTAAACAGAAGCCACACTGTCACTGCCAAACATTCAGAACAGAGTTTGGCCAGTAGCCAGCTGGCTGGCAGTGAACAAGTCATGTGGAAAACTCAGGCTTCCTGGGTTCAAATTGAGTTGCACTAGGCAAAACTGACTGCAGGATGATGCCTCCTCTCTGGGTAGGCCACCCCATGGTGCATGCATACATTGCTGGTACATAAATGATCTGGTGTGTATGGTCAAACCTTGCCTAGAGCACAGGGGCAAGCCTGAGACCCATTCAAAATAGGGACCACAAGGTATCTTACCTTTAGCTTGAATTCCAGTTCTGCCCTGTGGTTAGTTCTCTCACAGTCAATGGTAACTTTCCCTCCAAGCTCCATTGTCATGGTACCGTATAAAAGTCCTGAAAGGGAAAAAAGAGACTTAAGAGAGGCCCCAATAGAAGCGATATGTTTTCTCAACTCAAACTGGCTCTCGCTGACATGCTGAGAAATTCGTTACTTGGCTTAAAGTTTTGAAAAGACAGAAACCAAAGTTTCTAGGAAATGGCTCTACTATAAGCATGAAGTATCCTCCCCTGAGTCCATACTCCCCATTTATTACATCAGCTAGGAAATAGCTTGACTCACAGCTGCTGGTAGTGCATCTGTGGCAAGCTGAAAATGGGAAAGGAAAAATAAGGAAAGTTGTGCCCAGCAACTTCATTTATACTAGTGTTTACACAGACCCAGTTGCTTCTCACAGGGTGGGTGGGGCAGAGAGGAGCTGTAATGGGATTCAGCAGAATCTGGAAGACTAGCAGTCATGTAGGGGACTCCTTTTTACAAATGCTTACCACTTTCTGGAAAGGTCATTTGCAGAAAAAGAAAAAATGACAAGAAAAAGATTTATGCACAAGAATAGTTCACAGAGGGTATGATTTACAAGAGTTACTGTTTTCAAGTAGCTAGACCCTCCAGAAATACTAACTTAGAGGTCAACATGCCAAAACAAAAAATACTCAAAAACCAAAATCAGATCAAATTGTTGCAGGAGTGATTTTATCACTGTGGTTGAAATGCCACCAACGCTTAGCATCCTAAGGAGAAATGTAAAGTTACAGCCGTGAATCAGCAGCCACCACCTGGCCTCAGTGCACATTCAGCTCAACAGAGCAAAGCCACACAGTAACAGGTATCAGCCTCACTGAGGCAGCTCATACACTGAGGAATATCATGATTAGGGTAACAAAGAAATCAGAAGAGAAGTCAGGAATTTCCTTTTTTCTCAAAAAGCCAGAAAATATATTAAACAATTTCAGTGTTAACGTTAGAAAAACTTTTTATCCTCAGAAGCTCAGAAATGTACTCATTCTTTCCATCTTCACTTTTTCTGCAGTGCATATATGCAGTATTTTTTGTTTCTACATAGTGTTAAAACTAATTTAGATGGGCCTAATTCTGTCCTCAGCTCTGCACAGACAAAACAAAAAGACTTCTATGAGGATTACCAGTCTTCTGCTGAGTGCTATGACTCATGTGTGGAAAAACTGCTCCCTGGAATTACCAGTGCCTGCGGTGCCAGGTATTCAAGACAGAAGAAGAGAGCCAGTGCAAAGTTAGTCAGTAGGATACCATTATAATATTCTTTCTGTTTGCTTCCTATTTCAACAGTCATAACTTACCTTTACAGTGGGCGTATGGCATAGTAATTATATAATCTTCTCCCCTGTTTAGAAACATAAGCTTCGCTTTCCCATCCAACAGTGCAGAAAGTGAGTTACCTAGAATTTAAAAGAACAAATACATACATATTAAAAAACGCACGTTATACTTGCTCACTCATGCTACTTTAGAAAAACACTTCCATTTAAATGTAGGTCACTAATGAAAGAAGAGATATGAAATGCTAATAATTCAGGACCCTGCAAATCATTTACTGTTGGAGGCAGGCAGTTCTAATAAACTCTCTGCTGTATGGCTCATATTTGCTCTGGCATTTAGCCCCTGTTGCAGAAAGGGCAGTAGATTAAATAAGTCATTAGTGGGATGCAGAAAGCAGTTCCAGTGCCTAGAAATTTTTCAGGTCCTTCTGTTCTCATGACTTTTCTGATTGTGTATGATCCCAAATAACAAATAAAACTGCCAGAAGGACAGCAATGACTATTTACAAGTGTTTCAGCAAATACATTTATGAGACGATAGTACTTGAGAGGGGTTTGTCTAAACAAAAAAACTCTTTCAAATAGCAACACTGTTTCAGAGCCTGCAGTTGTGCTGTCTCCATTGAGATTAAAAGATTTAAGGACATTTCGAAGCTCTAGGGTTCAACTCTCAGAAATCTGGGAGCTAGATAAATGGTTACATTTATACAGAGACTCTTGCAAAAGTCAGTTGGATGATCAGATAGCTATAAAAGGACTCACCCGAGAGCATATGCAAAGTAGTCTGACAACCAATTGCCCATACATTCTCATGAACTTTTGCTTTCTGAAAACCAGGTTTTTAAAGCGCTCTCTTTTTCTATCTGATTTTTTTTTAAAACATCAGTGTGATCTCCCACTGAAATGGTGGAAATGGGGAAAACCCAGGAGAGACAACACAAGGAATGAGTGTGTCCTGGTGGTAGATCTCTTAAGCATTTCTTTGTTCTTAACTCTCAACACACTCAGGAGTGATTGAAAAACAAACCAAAACCAACGCCACGATGTCACCTGGAAGATGCCTAGGCTTAATGCCTTACCATAAAACTTGGACCTAGCTAGAATGCTGCCAGTAATGCAGAATCCATCCTTCCTATTGCTGACATGAAAAGCTGACACTGGCGGATGATGGGAGACCTAGAAGAAAAATAGGCACAGGTCATTTACAGCAGTCTCTACAGGCTAAGCAGAGCAGTGGGTGCATACACAGCCTCACACAGCGTTACACATGCTTTAGGGAAAGTACAAGACGGAGGCCGCAGGACTGAGCAGAGTCCTCTAAGCCCCATCCGTACCATTAACCTAAATGTTAAAGGAGGGAACATTATATATGAGACCATTATATATGAGAACATTATCTATGTAAACTTTCTCCCCCATCCCCTATTTTCTTCACCTTGTGCATTTGAGAGCACTTTAGGTCAACAGGTACACTGTCAGATTTTCAACACAATAAATGACAGTGCAGAACTTTCTGGCAGCATCTGAATAACCTCCATAAAATGGATGCAGTGGCTGAAATAAAATAAAACAAAATAAAAATTCTCTGATTAAATAGGAAAAAAAAAATGTATGTGAAACAGGGAGTCCCTATACCAAAGTCCACATGGTCCTCAGATCCCTTTATTAACACTGTAAATCTCAAACTAAATTTTGTCAGGCCAGTTTACTTGTGAGCTCTGCCCTTCATTTATCCCCAAGGACAGAGAGATAAGCCCTCAAGTTAGTCCTATTAAAATCATTATAGAAAGTTTAGAAAAAAAGGAAGGTAGGATTTGGTTATGTGTTTTATGCCCCTTTTGACAGAGGCAACACAAACCACATTTTATTAACAATAAGAAAACAGTAGGGCAGAATCCCATGGAAAAGGTCTTTATTGAAGAGGCTAATGTTATATATGGGAGACCTGCTTTTATAGTCTTCAGTAACCACCAAAGCTCACATAATCTCTATAAATCTAAAAAGAAAAAAGATCAGCAGCTAGTTTACCCCATGTCCCACTCTGGATGTTTACACAAAACTCCCAAGTTCCTCTCCTAGGGTGAGATGAGGAGCGTGCTCCTATGCACGGAGGTGCAAGCAGGCTGCTGTTTGCAACAACTGAGCATTCAAAGAAAGCAACTTACCTGTTCTGCTATGTAAAATGTGTGACTGTTTGTCTGAGGGTGAAACCAACAGCAGCGAAATGTCTCTCCCAGAATAGGGTTGTATGGCTTTTTTATTCCCTGAAAAACAAAGCAATCAAAACCTGCTACAAATGAAGGTTTGCAATCCAAGTCTACAGAGGTGGCCACAAAACAACATGATAATTTTCTTCCTGATGTTTTAAACTAAGTCAATCACAAGAATCAAAACTGAAGAACTGGTTACATATATCCTCCTAATCTAATCTTTTAATCTGAGCCATGGATTCATCTGCTATTCTCACCAACTTAATCTTCGATACTACCTGATCAAAGCTTTACAAGATGACCAAACTTTATTATTTCTGCTACTATATGCAGCAGGTGCATACTGATGTGGAAACATGGCACTATGATACTAATAGGCCTAAAAAGAGAAAGGAGACCTGCTTTCAGCAAAGGGAAAAATCTTGCATCCAAGGACATGTTACTTGTTGATGACTAGTTTTGCCTTCTAACTGTCCAGTGCAAAGGCTGTGAGGTTGATCAACACTATTTTGCACTCAATCTCTACTCTGAAACCAAAGCAACTTCAGTTTTAAAAGTAATCGTCAAAGTCTTCTGAACAAAAGAAGAGGTAAAGTGTCAAAGGAAAGGCAATAAATACACAACCATAGCAGAAGATTTCAATGCCCGTTACAACCCCAACTCCATGCATTCTTTTACCTTTGGCTTCTTATAGAAGCCGGACAGGTACCACCTCACAACTTGCTTCATTCGACTGTATGGATCATCTTCAAGGACAGCCCTGCAGGACAGAACATAAAATGCTCTTTATATGGTTCACACATCACATTAATTTCATACCAGTATAATAACATTAATTTCAATAGTATTTCCCCAGTACTAAAGGGAAGTAACTTCTGTGCTGCTGCCAGTGAAAAAGGTGTCTGCCAGCAGAAATAATTTTTTTTTTAGTAACGTACATCATACAACACACCCATGAACTCTTAAAAAGTGGCATGCCTTGCCCTGTACTCCTGCAAAAAGCCTAATAAAATCTCCGGAGTGTATCAGGTTTGATTGGACATTCAAGTATGTTAATGTGGGACTGCCACTCACACTAGCATTTACTTACAGCTAATAGTACAGTGTGAGTCATAAAAACAATAACACTTCTGCCACCAAAATCAAAGACAATTCTATTTTTCTCTCTTTTTCTTTGTTTCCCTCTTCCTTAAAAGATCTTTAAAGCTGATGTGCTACACGGCCTCTTTCAGTACTTTGAGATTTCATACAATAATTTAGGTTGGAAGGGACTTCTCAAGGTCACCTCATCCAACCCCTCCCTGCTCAAAGATGAAGTGGGAAGTAAACATAAACAATAGAGTTCCTGGTATTTCCAACCATTTAGTCAGATTTGAAAATCAACCTGGATAAGTTCTGGCAAAATCCATTTAGAAGGATCATCCGTACCGCAAAGAGGTTTATTTAACAAAATCTCAAAACCTCTTGAAGTTTTCTTAGATCTCAGCACTGAGGAGAACCATTTCCTTAACTTCAGATGTTACAAATACCACAAACAAGGGTTGAAAATACCACGATTCTAAAATTACCCAGAGGCAGTGGAATAAACATGAGGAACTAGTGCTGCTATTTGAATATTGCACACATGGGTTTTAAAATACACCAGGCATATCTCATTGAGAAGGCTGGTCCTATCTGCAAGCATTAACACCTTCTATTTTCTACTCTGCTGCTCCCAGCAGGTCTCTCTCATCAATGGTGTTAAAAGATGTTTCTTATTTGTTTATCAACCAACATAATTATATTGCTTTTGGGGGCAGAAGTGCTTGACAATTCTGTTTGCTCTCTGTCCTATTCCCCTCTGTACACAAGTACACCAGAAGGTGGCACAGCTCTGTTGCAAGATACTCAAAGGCACAAGCTGAATCCCCATCAGTTCCAGACAATGCTGGCAAACGTGTGCATGTGCAAAGGTAATTTTGTCCAGAGTTTAACTGTTTTCCTTGCTTCCTTGCCCCTCACTGGCAGCAGTCCATCTTTAAAAGGTCACTGCAGCTGGCACCTGGCTTGATTTACATTGAATCCAGCAATCTGGGTATTATTTGGGAGCCTTTCAAGCATACAGACGCACCCCAGCCAGCACCAAGCTAACACCGTTAACACGTTTTCGCAAATATAAGAAAAGTGCCCATGTCGGACATGCTCTGCATGCTACTTACTGGGAAAGCAGGTCAGCATGGTAGTAGTAATCAGAGAGTTTGTTAAGGAATGAGCGTGGCTCCAGGATGAAGGTGGGCAGCACCACTCGTGACAGGTCCATGCCGGGCCGCAGCTGCTTCAGCAGGATCCACATCAGGCTCTTGTTCTCCTCAGAGACGGTTTCTGTTTGAGATGATTCACCTGTCTATGATGGGAAAAGGGAAGTTCAGGGCAGAAAAAGGAAAACCATTTCTTGCGGGTGCATTTACCTGGAGGGTCCAAGCTCACCCAGGCATACCTGGCCCTGGCACAAGGACGTATGCTCAGCTACACCACTGCAAAGAGACATCAGCTCTGTCTCAGGAGAAGTGAATCCCCTAAGCACTAAAGTGAGTGGTACAGAAAGCCCAGAGCCCCTGCGAGAGCTGGCATGAGGCAGGGAGCACACCTCTGCTGTACTCCTTCCTGAGTCACTGTCTCCACACGCCTCAGGACTGTGATGGGCCAACATGTACCGACGTTAACAAAGGGGACTCTCCACTGCAGTCCCTCAGGAGGCGTGGACATGCCCAAGGCTGTTACAGCATCACTGCGGCCTGGTAGGATGCATACAAGAAGCTCCTCTCAGTCCCATTCTCAGCAAATGAGAGACTGTAAGATTTACTATTATATGTGTAGAAAAATTTAGGAGATAAACGAGTAATCAACAAAGAACGGAAGCAGTCCTCCAAGTTCAAAATAAGACAAACTGGTAGTGTAGGTATGGTAAAGGCACCACTGCCAGGCGATGTGCACAAAAACTACAGCACCCCCCAATGCTGCTCAGTGCCCTTTGCAGCAGAAGTGCAGGTAACGGTAAAAAAACCAGGGATTATGTTGTGGTTTCAGCTGTAACTGCGTAGTTTCTGTGCATTCAGTGGGGCTACATGAGGTTTAACATGGGGATATGGGCCTTTCAAGCCACTGGAGAAAAAAAATGAAACTAAATTTTCAAACATTAATGTCATTTTAATGCATCCTAGGCATCATAATTTAACAATGAAAGAGAATACTTAGGCTTTCTACTGTTTTTAGGCAAAAGATTTCTATGAGAAAATGGGCACAGATCCACTTCTGGAACGGACTTTGGTTTGGGAGAGGACACACAGCATATCCCGACAGGATTTGCAGATGGTGTAAATCACTAAACACTCATTTTCACCACCTGAACATTCCCAGCACCACGTTTTTGGCTCCCAATCAGCCCTTTTACTAGTCATGCAGAAACACATAAGTCCAGCTTGCAGGCTGAGGGGAATTTCAGATTGAGGAACGACAAAGCTCTTTTCATTTCATTGTTTTTCCACTATCATACCATTCTTCTTGTGACAGTCTGATGCAATACAGAGCTTGAACCTCCAAGAAGAAATGGAAACCATTAAAGAACGTAATACCACAGCGTCTGCTAGGGCTTACAATACATATGGGTCTGTCAGAACTTTCATTATTTATCCAGGATCTCAAGTGTGCATGTATTGGCAATATAAATTAATGCCATGTTGAAATTGCTGCACAAAGTGTTACTCAGAATGAATCACTGCAGAAGGCATGGATGAAAAGGGAAGGAGAAGAAGGTGCAGGAGGATGAGAATAACTTCAAGTCATTTCTGGTTTGCTTTCCCCTAAAATACATCACCCTCAAAAACCCTTTTTATAATTTATTAAAACTAAAAGCTTGGGAAAAAAAACTTCTTTTGGTTAGAAATCTACCTGCTGAGGAGGTGTCTTTTTTATATTCTAGACCAACTTTTGCAATCTCAAAGTCCTTCTGACACCTGTCTCTGCCTTCACATTCCTACTGCAAACAAGGCAAAGCTGGAACATCAGATGCACAAGCATTCACCTTTCACCTCGGTTTTGTTCAACGTCTTCATCAATGATCTGGATGAGGGGATTGAGTGCACCCTCAGCAAGTTTGCAGATGATACCAAGCTGGGCGGGAGTGTCGATCTGCTCGAGGGAAGGAAGGCCCTGCAGAGGGATCTGGATAGGCTGGATCGATGGGCCGAGGCCAACTGTATGAGGTTTAACAAGGCCAAGTGCCGGGTCCTGCACTTTGGTCACAACAACCCCATGCAATGCTACAGGCTTGGGGAAGAGTGGCTGGAAAGCTGCCTGGCGGAAAAGGACCTGGGGGTGCTGGTTGACAGCCAGCTGAACATGAGC
>WAAD01021470.1:272554-348399 GCA_013389945.1 Fregata magnificens | reverse complement strand
AGGAAGAATTTCTTTACCGAAAGAGTGGTTAAGCATTGGAACAGGCTGCCCAGAGAGGTGGTGGAGTCGTCAACCCTGGAGGCGTTCAAAAAAGGTATGGACGTGGCACTCCAGGGCCTAGTTTAGGAGTCATGGTGGTGTTAGTTGATGGTTGGACTTGATGATCTTGGAGGTCTTTTCCAACCTTAATGATTCTATGATTCTACGATTGTATAAAATGCATACAGATGCACATACATTCGTGCACACCTTTCAAATGAGCTTTCAAAGCCAAGCTGAAAATTTAACAGTGATAGTTTGCATCCGTGACCTTTAATCTGAACTGTACACACAGACTGAGGGGCAGCAGTTTCAGTTTAAGACAACAGTTGATGTTATTAGCTGGCATGTGTTTACCTTGATACATCTCCGCCCATTGCTGATAGCAAACTATATACACTGCATACAACCTACTTTTCCTTATGTTACTGTCACCAGTGGGATAAGACTCAACAACCAGTCCTATCTGTGTGTCCCAAGTGACGACAGCCCCATCTCTTGGCCAACAACAGAAATCTAATAAAACACCTAATGGCCAAGGCTACATGGCAATTATTTTTGAAAGCCCACTGGATGTTACCTCTGCCTGAGCAGCCACGCTATGGTTAGCCGTATTTTATGCTACACAAATGTCACTCTACAGCCAAAATTTAGTCCTTTCCATTTGGTTTGTACTGCATTTTTATTTTAATGTAAAATTGCAGAGAGATCTCTCGCTCTCACACACCCACATACACACATCAGTGCTGCCTGTAAGGCTCATTCAAACACCAAAGTATCAGCCTGCCCTACCAACACTTCTAGGACAAGTTTGTCACGTGGCAAAAGGTCATTTCAGAATAAGCAGCTGATAGAAATTAAGTTTGCCTTCATTTTCCTGTTGCTTAGTTGCTCAGCTATATTCAAAATTCCCTGTTTGGACCCAGTTACCATTTGCTGTGTGTCTGGGGTGGGATTTGAGGGGAGAGATGCACAAAAGAGGAGTTGGGGTTTTTTTGTCTCTGTAGGCAACAGTTCTGTTTGCAAGCACAATTTCTGCAGCAGGGGCTTGCACCTCACACCTGACATCTAAAATGGCAGCAAACATATGCTACCTGGATTGGTGGCTCCAGACCACAAACTGCTGCTCTTGGGCTGTGGAAAGGAGGAGGCAAAACTGAACTCCTCCTTCACCTCTGCAAGGTGGTATGGCAGAGACGTTCTTTTGTGGTCTCTCATGTAGGTTGTCCTGCTATAAGGAGTCTGTGGAGAAATAAACAGGAGTAATATAATCTGCGTGTGGGACACCTAACCATTCTTAATGTTTTAAGTTATCACTCAGCGAAACACAGAGTGTAATTAGGATATATTTAACTATATTTGTTTCCTCAATATTAGTAGTATACTTACAGGAAAACATTGAAAGAGGAGCATAAGAGGCTGGTGAAAGGTCTAAAGAAAAACTCCTGTGAGGAGTGGCTGAGGGAAATGAAGTTGTTTAGTCTGGAGGAGGCTCAGGGGAGACCTTCTTGCTCTCTACAACTACCTGAAAGGAGGGTGTAGCGAGGTGGGTATCGGTCTCTTTTCCCAAGTAACAAGTGACAGGACAAGAGGAAAGGGCCTCAAGTTGCGCCAGGGAAGGTTTACGTTGGATATTAAGAAAAATTTCTTCACCAAAAGGGTTATCAAGCACTAGAACAGGCTGTCCATGGAAGTAGTTGAGGCACCACCCCTGGAGGTATTTAAAAGACTTGTAGAGTTGGTGCTTAGGGACGTGGTTTAGTGGTAGGCTTGGCAGTGTCAGGTTTACGGTTGGACTCGATGATCTTAAGGGTCTTCTCCAACCTAAATCATTCTATGATTCTAAGAAACAAACAGCTTTCTAGCAAAGTGGTTTTCTTTGAAGCACCAAGAAGACTTCAGCTTCCTTGTTTGAAGCAATAGGCAAGGGAGTGCTCAGAGCCCTCCCAGAACTGGAGCAGAGCTCCTCTGCTGCCTGCCCAGACTGATTCTCACCCAACACACCTGGCTCCCCCAGCTCTCTACCACTGCCTTCCTCAGAGGTGTCACAGTGACATCCAGCTAACAAAGGCTCTTATATGGAACAGAAATGCACTCTCCTGCTGTTAAATGACATGGGAAATGGCTTTCCTACAAGAAACTGTCATTTAGGAATCAAGTGGCTCAAATGCTCCATAAGGACACACAAAAAGGATGTTCCATGCATAATGAAAAAAGGAAAGTATCATATTTTGTATCACACAAGGACTTGAGCATCCTAATTGGCCAGGACACATGCCCAGAATAATAATTGCCCCTCCCGCTGGCTCACAAAGCACTGTGCCAATGCTATGCGGCTCTTTAATGCAATAACTGGTTAAAGCAATCACTGATGCTGGAAACACGCCAAAGCACAGTAGCAGAGCTGCCATTCATAATGCATAATTATTAGAGCACATGATAATTCAACATAATTTAGCAGAAAGATGTGTATTGCTTTATCTGTAAAACACTGGAACTCACAAAGCTGGCTCTTAACTGCCATGCATCTAAAAGGCTGAATGACAAATACTATGAACAGAGGCATTTTAACAGAAACAGGCAGTCATTAAAATTATTTTTTTTTCTTTTACCTCCCCAAATTCTTCATAGATCTGTTCAATATAAGTCGTCCCTTTCCTTCCCGGAGAGACCTCTCCATGGATTTCTGACTGATCGCTCTCGCTTTCATTTGTCTTCCGGCTATTCTCATGCGTTTCGTTCTCCGACTCTTCTATGTTGTCTCTCTCGGACTTGTCCGAAAAAGCATCATTTTCCAAATGGTGGTGGTTCTCCAGGGCTGATTCATTCAAACTGCAATACACAGTTCATTACTTGCTTCAATTTGATTTACAAAGCCAGATTACTTAAGGCCTTTTAGATAAGGGAAAAACACCCCCCTGGACTCAAAATAGGGTGTGCAGCCCAGGAGAGCGTTTGAGAGCATTGATTTCCTGAATAGCAGGGGTTTTATGACAGAAACGGTGAGATATTTTCCATCAAAACTCTCCCCTCCAAACTGCACTTTGCAAAATGTGCCACATAGTTCCACTTGCCCACCCTTATGCAGAATTGCCGCTGGCTCCGGATGGGAGCCCACATACCGGGGGGATACAGAGCACACACTAACAACTGTACGCTGCTGATTAGAGAACTGAAGTGTCAATCAGGAGAGATTTTTCCCTTTACAGAAGCAAATCAGTGGATTGTAGCATATGGGAAAAATGTGACATTATGGGATACGTTTTCTTTTCAGTACTACTGTTACTTCATTTCAACAGATAGTGGTCCTAAGTCAGCCCTACACTAGAAAAGGCAAATTTAAAAATCAATAGAAGCAAGTATTTTCACACCACCACCACCCCCTCCCCCAAACTAACCTGGGGAATGTGTGGAAGAACTGAGTTGAGAGCATGGACTGGACAATTTTATGTAACAGCATTCAAGGGAAAGCATGGAAGCTGTAGCAAGCTTCATGCTCACTGATCCAGGCTTTAGAGAATGAGGAGAAAGCCAAAAATTCTCTCTCAAGTAGCCTATAGCATCTCCATTTGAAAAAGCAGATGCAGTTCATACGACAGATGGAAAACATGATTAGATGGGCCAGAGGTCAGATGCTGGGAAGTATTCACTAAATTCCCATTTTTCCAAGTGATATTTTAGCATGGGCTTCAGTTTTCCCTATTCACACACGTCTTCATACACACATCACCTCTTTCATGGCGTAGCCTAGCTCTCAGGTGCTGACCTTCTCAGCTTGACCTTCCTCTGAAAATTTATCACCCAAGTCCTCATGCAAAACTGCTCTTGAATAGAGCAATAAGAAAAGATTTCCAGCTATAGAGGAGTTTCAGAGGACCTAAACAGGCCCTGGATCTTGAAGAGTTCTGTTACTTCCTGTAGTCCATCTCCCCCTCAAAGCAAGATTTCTCTCCTCGGTACATGGGAATGTTCTGTGAAGCTTGAAGTCTCTCCATGATGGGCCTTTTCTCAGGCCATTCTGGGCAGGTTCAGTTTCGATTATAGATTAATACTGAAAGTTCCCATCCCTTGTTCTCCCTCTCTTTTTTCTGGTTTTTTTTTTAAAGATAGTTAGGCATTGCTAGATAGAGCCAGATTAAAAAAAAAAAGCAACAGGAGAGTCAGAACACAGAACTGGCATCAGCTTTTCAGAAGATCTCAACTTCCAACTATGCACTGAAATAAGCTCATGATTTTTAACACGCCAAGCAAGCCACGTTGTGACAGTCGCAGCTCAGTTTCTGGAGGAGCTCAGTTTCTAGAGTTTTGAAAGTGTCGTCTACAGCTTTCTGCGCCTTTAGAAAATCTTTCTTTTAACTCCATTTGTATATATATGTATGTATGCATATACATCTATGTGTGCATATATGTAAACTACAAGGTTTTTTAATTTACAGTTTTACTGTAAAATAAAACTAAGATCATAAATCAGACAGTCAATGACCACTACACTCCAGCACTAATAATTTGCTATTAGACCTTATGTGTCTTCATCATTCTAGTGCCAGGATGTTACTTCTTTTTTTTAGTTGGCAACCAGCAAGTGTAATGACTGATAACCAAATACACTGGAAGCATAGAGTATAGCACATGCATGAGTTTAAGATAATAAAGGAGAAAAAAGGTGAGGAGAGAGCTGTCTAGAGAGATTATCCCATGATGCCTCAGCACAGATACTTCCTGGACGGTAGGTCCAGGAAGTCATTAGTTGCTGATCACTTAAATACCTAATTTATTTCTTAATTTTTCAATGATCAGCTAAATATGTGAGTGTTTGTCTGTGGTTGCTATGCTCCCTTACCTAGTGAAAGTTTTCTCCATGGGGTAAAAATGCTTGAAAGAACAGTTCATTACAAGGCTTATGGTTCATGTCTGAGAAGTAGCACTTACTTCTATTTCACATTTGTAAGAAGAGCAAGTGTTTTCCAGTGTCACCTGCCTCACATTTGGGAAATATTTGAAGTTTCAGTGGAGCAAATGACTCTCTTCTTAGTTTCCTCTGTCCCCCCCCCCCCCCCCCCGCCTTATTTTTTAAGGATTTCAGATTTAGTCCAAGAGGGAATTAAATTCACATGCAATCCCACTCAATTTTGCACTGATTACCCACCAGCCACAAACAAGGCAAGACTTAACACATCCAGAGCCAAGCAACTGCTCTGGGGAACCAAAGGGAAAACAGATGCTTCTCATTCTGAGGAACAAATTTGAGATGCTGAAGTGGAGCCAGGCTTTTCTATTCCTCCAAACAGAATCATCACTGAATACATACGATATGCTAAAAACAAAAGCCACGCCATGAGCTTGAACTAAAATCAATGTGAAGACTTCCCACGGGCTTCCAATGGGATTTGGACCAGGCTTTAAAAGCTGGGAGGGAATGACTATGCTAAAAGTCAACACTGGATTTCCACCATGAACATGAATAACTTGGCATTTTTCATGGCTAATTTACCGTTTCAGCATATTGGAGCTGTCTTATACCAGTGCTTTACTCTCTAGGGGCATTCCTGGAAACTTCAGTCAGTGACCAGGACTTCTTTGGGTTTCATACTGCTCTGCTACACAAATCAAAAAAAACCCTTTGGCTCTTGTCAAACAAGTAAACCAGCCAGATTCCTGGGGTTGCTGGAGATAAGACATGGAAGCCACAAGAAATACAACTTCATATTAAAAAGAAGAGTGCCTGGTGCCCTAAAGGTCTCTTGTCTAAAATCAGATTTACACAGTACTTTAGCCTTTGATTCACCTGAAGAGTTCTCTCCCTCTCATTTTTTTATGCTACTAAAGACATGGATTTTAAAATCACTGTATAATCTTGACTTCTTTCCCAGCAGGAAAGGAGCAAAGCTGCCAGCAGACGAATGCAACTTTGGCTCAACGGAAGATTCGCCTTTGCCTACCCCCTTGGGTTTTGTTCTCCCTATAATATCCATCATCTCCCTTTTCTTTTTCTTTTCTTGATAGTGTAGTTTGGCTAATTTGAAGATAGAGTTAAATGTAATTAACTGGCCCCCTAACAACAGCATGCCAATTTAATTGGTAAGATTCCCTGTAGGGAAGGCATTTAATTAGAATGATTGAATCCCTATGAGGAAGCCACTGCCAGTGGCAAACCAAAAACCCTTTGCTCAGCACTTGCACAGTTTTGGTTTTGCATTCTCCCTTGTTTAAATGTTCTTTATTCCTCCAGAGATGGCAGCAAGTCGTCCCCCGGTCCCGCAACCATTGAACTCCCCTGGGCTTTAAGCACTGGGGAAAGTCTGGGTACACATTAAAACCAGTGCTAGGACTCAGAAAGGGGAGTGTATTGTCCAGATGACCAGACACTGAACACCCAGCTTGAACCAGACTCAGTTAAAATCTGAGCCCGTCAGAAAAAATCTGGTTCCAATTGTGGGTACTCTGCCCTGCTGAAAATTCTGCCATGTGTGCTACTGCTGAGCCCCATAATTCAAGAGGGCTTTTAATGTTGAACAAATAAGTGAAACAGAGGCATCATTTAAGCGTCATTTACGCATCATATTTTGAAGAAATACTTTAATACAGTTTTAACTCTATCTTCTGCACTTCCTCACAGTAGCCATGGGTCTGCCTGAATGTTCTCAGTGCCACAGGCTCCATTTTAATATTGGACTTCTGTACACAAATCCATCAGCTGAAAAACAAGTCCACTGCATTCCTGGATTCATTATCACAGCAAGTACAGCCCTAAGAGACTCTCTCTTAGGCAGAAACAAATCAGAAAGTAAAGTATCATGGAAGAAGACCAAGAACAATAGAAGTATTTGCACAAGTACTAGGGCACATGCCCTGGTAACACATCAGATTTCCTCCTCTTCTCCCATTGCTCTTCAGTAAAGCTCTTCTTCAAACTCTAGCTAAAAACCCAAACAGCTGGACTGGAGAAGACATGCTGGGAGTACCAGAGCCTTTCAGAGCAAAGGGCAGACCAAAATGCTGCCATCCCCCTGGTCCCATGGGACCAGAGATACCTTGACACTCTGAAGAGGACTCAGATCCCTGCTGTTGTTATAACAGAGCCTAAGAAAACCACTTAAAGGTGAGGTCCCACTGTGCAATCATCTTTGCAGACTGCAGGAACTGCTACCCTAAAAACTCTGTAACCAATGGTGTATGGCTGTGAACCCTAAGATTCAAATTCGTATCATCAGAACTAGAAATAGGCACTACATCTCCCAGTTCCCACGCCAAGGGCCAAGTGTCTATACCAGAGGGATTTTTGAAGTTGCCTATTTAGCTATAACCAACAGATAAGGCCTGGGGTTTTTTAATGCTTACAGAGCTTTGATGCGAGTTGTTCCAAAATGCTGCAGTAATACTAGGAATATGAATAGAAAGAAGGCTGTGGGGACCATTTTCCCTTATGTAAAAATTTATCTGATGCATCAAGGAAGAAATTGGAAACCACTCAAAACCCCTGTAGAGAGAGAAAGTAATTATAAAACTAAGGATGCAGTGTGTGCACTCTGCTGACTATGACACAGTATTATTAGAAAAGAGAACACATTATTAAAAAATAGATCAGACTCAGAGCCATATGCGCTAGCCGACAGACAGACATTGTTAGTGGTTGTGGCTGTGTAACTACAGGTCTACTCTAGTAGCTAGATTCTGCAATCTTTACTCAGGCAAGCCATTTTTCATGCCACCATCTCCAGACAGCATTTTGGCCCAAGCAGGGGACAGAAGAAAATTGTTTATGCACACACAAACATAGCTGAGGTTCCCCCCAGCCTGTGTGCTCAAGCATGAGGTGACAACAAACCTCATATGCACCAAATCCGTATATTAGCGATGGATGCAGCAGAAGAACATACAGGCTGGTTTTTAAACAGGTTTCCTTAGTGGACAATGGCTAGATTATACTAAAGTTAAAAGAATGAGCAAGTGTGAGCCATGCAATACCCCTCTGTGCATTAAGAAGTGACAGCCCCATCTTACTGGAAGAACTCCTGGTCTGAGATAGTGCTTGTGTGCAAGAGGTGGTTGAGCCCCGCATGCGCAGAATCGCTCGAGCAGTTCATTTCTCCATCCTTTCCCTGCTTGGAGGCACTGAGCCGGAAGAGGCTGGAGCAACGCAGGGCGAGTTCCAAAGCATCCAGCCAGCATCGGCCTGAGAAAAGAAAAGGAATTATTTAAGCACAGGAGAGTAAATAAGACAATTCACACATTGCTTCTCAAAAGCTTCTTGCCTGGGAGTAAAGCTCATTATAATTCAGGAAGTCACTCTGTACAATAATCTATTTTTCATATATATAATCCCTAGGTTATCTTGCCAGAAATGGTGTGTTTTAGTGGCTGCATGAGTGATACATCTGCACAGGTAACATAGTGGGAAGCTCACCCCAACTCCCCCTCCCCTAATAGCATCTCTTCCTCTGATCTCCCACAATCTGTTCACATCCCCTTTTGCCCCTGATTTTGCCCAAGATGCAGGAAATGTGTACAGGTAGTGTGCTTTCAACCCACCTAGCAGCTCACGTCTGCAAGTAATACACCCCAAAAACATGTTCAGCATTTGGCATCCCCACCACACACACTACCCAATGGCAGGGAGATACCGAGGCACTGCGCTGCGCAGGAGATGCCCCTGCTTGGCATGGGATCACTGAACTACAAGCCAGCTTGTGGGTCCCACGCAGGGTGTAGTGCTGCAATAAGAATCACTCCGAACAAGAGTCAGGATGATCAATACTTGCCAGAGTGATTAAGACCAGAGGGAGTTGCTTGTCAGGCTGTTTATTTTTCCTCTTTCTCTCTATTTTTTTCCCTTTTATCCATGCCTTCTCCCTGCCCAGTCCATCAGATAATCTAGGTGGAGTATCAGTTTTTCTAATCTTGTCACAAAAAATCTTTACCTGAAGGGTCTACTTTGCAAATACCAGAAACTATAAGCATGGCACAGAAATGAGACAAACTGCCGTTCCTGTGCACAGCCTCACTGGATTTTCTTAAGGCCTGCATAGGTCCCACAGGCACGCAGCAAACGAAAAGCACGGGAATCCAAACTGACCCTTGGCTCCTTTTGCAATGATCCATACAAGTCTACAAAGCTGTGTGTTAGTGTTAAAGCCTAACCCCCACAATGCTGAAGTCGTTGTATTCTTGGTAGTGCTGCTTCTGTAGCGCAGTTATTAATGAGGCCAGGACACCTGCAAATTGGCTGAACATTCAAGAATTGAAGTATCGAGGGAGTTATCCTCTAATTTCAAGCATGTAAAACAGAGCACTTCATTACACTCCTCCCAATATATTTTGCAATAATTAGAAGCGTGCTTGAGAGGCAGTGAAGAAAACAAAAGGATCTTGCTCTAACAATGGCAAGTGCTACAAACAAGTTTTCCCTGGACCACATTCATTCCTAGGTCCCATTTGGGAAATGTTTCCATTACATTCAATTCTATCACACATTTAGAATCAAGCATATGCATAAATCTCACTGGGGTCCTGCTGTTCTCTTGGGCAGAATTCCCATCAACTTCAATATGACCAAAATTTGGCTCTATAAGATCAACGAGAGTATAAAAAAAAATCCAGATCATATGTGTATAAAGAAATGTTTATAATCTTGAGTAGCTTTCAGTGCTTGCTTTGATACAAAGCTGCAACCAGTAAAAGAGACCAAAAAACCCCAAAACTTTGAAGAATTGCACTTGAACACTGAGCCACAAACACCGCAAAGCCCAGTCATTTATTCTAATTTCATCCCATAAATTCCTTCAGCATCAGCTTATGATTTAATAATAAAATCACACATAATGGTTAATAAAAGATTAGGAAGGTTGAAGGCTGTTGGAATTGATTTCACACTATTTGTATTTAAATATTCTTGCATTAAGGCTTTACACGCAGAGATTTATTCCTTTCTCGCCACATGGAGGATTTGCATGGGTAACCCATTAGAGTTAACGTCTGCGCTGAGCACAAATCTGCTTCCTCCTACATATCCCCTCTCCCCCAAACCCACCAAGATGAAAACCTGTTTCAGGCTATTCCATACGAGGGAGCACACTCCTGCTTAGGCTTACCTTCTTTGAATTTCCTCTATCTTTACCTTTGCTTTTCTTTTCCAGTTCTGTAGAGTGAGGACTGCATGATTTGACATTTGGAAATGCTGCATATGTCAAGATATTTTTATATTCAATGGGCTTGTAAAATCAGGTGCTTTGATAGGTAGCTTGATTTGTAGCAGCATGAGCACTTTGGAGCAGTAACAGAGGTCAGCTCCTCAGTGCCCTGCAGCACTCACATACAGACATTATCTTATGACGGTTACAGCAACGCACTGGCTATGTTTACACTTTCTAACGGGGGCAGCAAGGGTGACTCCAAAGTCTCCCTCAGCCATCTCCCTTACTGTGCCCCTGCAGCCCTCCCCTCCCTGGGGCTGCAGGCAGAGCAGGCCACACTGGCTGCGACCCCACAGGCAGCTCTCTTACCCCGCCACTGCCACAGGTATTCACTGGTACCAACGAGCTTACAGGCTTGGTCAAACTTTTGGGGTCCACCACATTACCAGAGGAAAATTCTACATAACAAATCTAGGGTTTTTATCTCTTTAGATAACACCCTGGAAGGGGTTATGAGTAACTTGAATCTTTTCTGAAACCTTATTCAAGGACCCTAAATTAAAAAAAAAAAAAAAAAAAAAAAATTAAATATTCATTTTAATATTCCAAGGCAGAGACACAAAGCTTTAGAGGAACTTGCTGTGCATTAGCAGTCAGCATTACTTGTGCCTGGCAGAACACAGAAATGGCATCAGTGTATGCCCTTGTTCTCATTTCTAACAGAAACTGAATTCAAGGGATGCACAGCATCCCCAAGCTAAGAAATGAGCCTTCAGCCATCAGGTGGTGCTGTGAATCCAAACAAATATATGCCACAAAACCAGACGTAAAATACCGGATTTCCTCTGCAAATGAAAAGGTTACATTCTCTGCAAGTCAACAGTGTGTTAACTGCAGCATAACACCGTAAATTATACCATCTCTATTTCAGGGATTGCACACAAGATAAACCTGTTTCCTTGCTAAAGGCCTACATGAAATGTTTTTACATTTGAGTGATCTTGCTATTGAGTAATATTCTTCTTTATTGTGAAAATGATACAAAAATGCTAGCACTTGGATTACTTAATTGCTTACCTGACATGTCTACTCACTCCCTCAGGAACTGCAGAAGGGGAAAAAAGTATGTGGTCACATAATTAAAGGCTATCACCTGTAGTCATGGTAGCCTGCGTGAAGGCTTCGTGGTTACCTTAATTCTCACATTCTCTAATTTTGAGTGGTTGACTCAAGTCGGGTTCTTTTCTATGCAAGGTAATTAGATCAGAGAAGGAAGAAAAATGTGGGTTCCTTCAGAGAGAAATGGCAGCCCAATATCATGCATATCAAGGAAGCAAAAAAGGAGCTGCGAAGGAGTTACAATGGTAGTCTTTTAGGAGGTTTGAGGTTTTTAAAGCTGCAATCAATTATCAGTTATAATTTTCCACAAATTGTGGCTTCAAACAAGCATATGTTTAAATTCTGAAGGAAAATCCAAGAGCATATTGTCAGCCTATGGCAGAATCTCCCCATAGGCTTTTAAGCTCTTTTTTAATCAAATGACATATTACTCTATCCGCTGCAATGATTACTTTTGGACAAGTTCTGCAGAGATCATGTTGTCTCAAAAACACCTGCATTACCTCCTTCTGCTTGGGAGCTGTGAACTAACTATTCCCTTTCAAATGTTATTTCTGAGCTTGACCCTTTCTTCATTCTGTTTAGTATTTTGTCACTGACTTCCAAGGGCAGCCCACAGAGTAAGCTCTGGCTCTTACCTGGGCTGCGGAGGGGGAAGGATGAAAGAGGGAGAGAGTAAAATAGTCCATCTATCTATGCATAACACTCCCATATATCTCACAAGCCACACAGAAGGGTTGACAAAACTCAGCAACAGAAATCTTTCATCCAAGCTAAAAGAGTTCTCAGTGAGGATAATAATGGGGAGAAATGACACCCCACCCAGAGAAGATCCCCAACTCTGATGTGCAAAGTCAAGTTCAACTAGATCACTCATACTGGCAGCCGGCACAAGGAGGACATTTCACATCACCCATCTTTTGGCACCTGAACTGGTCAGGTGGGTGGGTTGCCCAGCCACCTTTGGCTCCCTCCAGGAATGATGGGGAAAGAGTGAGACTCTTTGACAAGGCTGTTCCTAAAGCGCCAAAGTGGATGTCCTACCAGAGTGCTAGTGCTAGCTTGGGTTCCTGCTCTCTTTTGTAGCAGTCTCTCTCCTTGCACCAATCATTGGTTTCAATATCCATTCCCTACATCACTTCAGCAAATGATGATCACAGCATTTGGCATGTGACAGATGTCTTGGGAAAGTGGGATGTCAGAGGAACACATCTGCACATCACTCAGCAGTGCTCACTGAAAAAAAAAAAAAAAAAAAAAAGAAACAGAGGTGTCTCCCCTGAGTAGGCCTGTAACCCTTTTTCTCTGTTATATGTGTTTACAGTAAAATGACAACAGTCATCAGTGACAATTTGAAAAAGGAAACTCTTTGAAAAATCAGTTAAACCCAGCTAGGTTCCAAAGTTCCTTCCTTCTTGAAAGCTTTGAGGGAAAAAAAGCTAATAAAGGACATGTGTTGCCTTGACTTCGCAAAAACAAAGCCGAACATGCATCCCACATACGTTTTGAAACTTTCCGTATGCTTTTTTCAGGCCTTTTGGCTCAGCAGGCTGGAAAAGCACCTTGTGGTCCTTTGAGATGACTCCTGCAGTACACCTGTGCAAATGGGAATCACTACAGCTCCTTGCAGGATGCTTCCCGGGTCCACAGGGCACTGCTGGCACCATGCGGAAACCTGGAGGCTGCAAGGCTGAACAGGAGCAGGCATGCGCTCGCAACAACTCTTTTTTTTCACAGGCAAAAGGAACTACTAAAACCAACTAACAAAAGCCATTTCTTCTCCCCCTTGGGAAAAAAAAAACCCAAAACAACCAAAGGTTGCTTATGCTGCTAACCTAGGCTCAGTTCAGGGAATAACGAGTCTGTCCTAGTCTTCAAACGGACCTAAAATTACAACAATACCCCACAGAAAAAAAAAAACAACCCAGGCAGTATTGAAAACACTAAGCTATTCAGCTTTGAAATTCTTTACAGTGACCATCATTCACCTAGAACAACTCATAATTTGATGTGCCAAGTCTATCTGCCACGTTTTGCAACAGCTGATCACAGAGGAGCCAGCCAATGTTCTCTCAGCACTCACCAGTAACAAAAATCTGCTTGAGATGGAATCACATAGTTGCACACTGAAATCTCAGTCTGGGACTATCCTTTTTTCCCATTGCATTCCTGTAGCTACAGAACAGCTAGGATGAATCTCTTGCCAATTAAGACTTCAAAAGCCTCACACCTAGTAACCATACATTCCTCCAGAGAGGCATCACTAAGGGAATATTATTTTCTTGAATTATTAAAGTCATCCAGCTTTTGGCCTCGTGCCTCACACTTACAAGATAGATGCTTTTAAAAATCAGCCTGAAGTAGACTGTCACCTGGAGACGATGAATTCTTGCTCAAGTGCACACAAATCATGAGTGATGAGGAAGAGGCTGATTTCAGTCAGTGAACGTTAAGGTCATTGTATTCAGCTGACTGCTTATTTTGCTGTACCACTTGGGTGCCTCTGTGTGTGATTCCTTACACTTTGGCTGTCAAGATGCAAGGATGCGATCTCTCAATTAGCTGCAGGTACAATTTATGCACCGAGCTAAATGAAGTCTAGTTGCAAATGCCTGGATTTTAAACTGCTGTGAAAGGTTTAAGGAATATGAGGGGCAGACATAAAGCTAAGAAGGTAACTTCTATTTTTTCCAGTACTGCCAGGATCCAGTGATATATTTCATTGTGAATCTGGTTTCAAATTGCAATCTTCCTCCTGGTTCATTGCTTCTGTACATGACCCTTATTTCAACAATCTAATTTCCTCCCCAGATCAGAGCACCAATTCTGGGGGAAGGGGCAGATGCCTAGCAAAGAAACAACAATGCTGTAAGCCAGACCATCAGGATTTTCACACAACTCCACCCACATCAGGCAATGGAGACTACCCAAAGGTGCCTGAAGGAGAGGGCAGACACAAGGAATAAAATGTAAGTGTAGTTTACAATTCCACTGTTTAACCCTTGGTTATCTGCCACTTTGAATTCCCCTAGTAACTGCTTTGGTGGCAGTGCCCGTGGCAAGGTGGAGATCTGCACTACAAGATTTAAGCAGGCGACATTTTGAAATGTTTAGGAGGTCTGGGGCACCGGTTTGGAGATCTCAGGGGCAGCCCCAGAATGGTCTGGGCAGGAAGCTCAGGACAAGTTTAAACTACTAGTTCTAAGCCACTCATCAGCATAAATCTGAAATGCATACATAGTCAGTGGTTCGGAAAAAAGCAATTTTTTTTCTGAAACTGGTAAGAAAGAAAGACCCTGTGTTTGTACAGTTGAGCCCTGTAGGCTGACATGACCTTCCAGATGTCTTTAAAAATATATCACAAAGCAGACTGCTGCTGTGGTCTGTGAATGTGAAATCTACTGTAGCTTGGCAGTGGTTCTGCAGGCTGTCCAGAAGTCAGGACCTTAAATCCTACCAACAGTCTGTCACAGATGGTACGGCAGAGGGGAAAAAAGGGATTCTGAAATGCTGAGAGAAAAAGTAGGCCATGTAGCTGCTGATCATGATATAGTTGCCTGGATAGCAGAACTGTACATCTAACATATGTTGCAACTCAATATTCCCCAGCAAGTCAGAGGCCTCCATGAATTACTGTTAAATATGCCAAATGCTCTGTGGTTCATTTTCCACTACTAACATGGGAGACTGCATTAAGAAGAACGTGGTCAGGACACCTCCTCAGAGATGCTGTAGATTCACACAATATTGCATCTACGGAGGAGATGCGAACATACTACAAATATACATTAACATTATGCAAGGGAACAGATTCCACCTACCCCATTTGTGTCAGCTAGCTTAGCTCATTTTACCTTCATCTCCTGTCTCTCTTGACCATAACTACATCCTCCATGTTTGTCCAGTGCGTAAAAGAAATGAAACAAACTCAGGTACACCCTCTTGGAGATGCCTCTTTACAACAGGTAAAGCTATGTAACAGTCTACAACCATTTCAGTAGTGTCTTCTGGGCTTAAAATCAAATTGTATTAATTGCAAATTATAAGCCTTAATTTGCTGCAGTTTACACAGATTTCTTCAAACGTAACAGTTTCTATTCCTTTGTCCTTGTCTGCGTATGTTTTACACCACCTACTGACGTTACTACCGTTTCCAAGTCCCTCATCTCCAGGTGTGACACCCATGTGTTTGGCCATTTGTCAGCATGTCTACGCTGCTCAGTGGAGCGGATACCCCCAAACTGCCCCCACGAAGGCTAACTAACAAACAAAAGGAGCATAGCACAGTCACCATGCCAGGACAACTCTTGTGTTTGGGAGGGAGGCTAGCTTGAGTTGTATGAGCTGTTCTTCCCTCTCGTCTGCAGATTCACATCCTTCCCTTCCTGCGCAAGGTACAGCCACTTCTCACAGCTCATTGACCTCAGCTGTGAAGTCAAATACTCTCATTCAGCTGAAAATTACACCATTTTTCATGCTAGTATTTCTGGCGCAATACTATATCAGATTTTTTTTTAAGTCCACTGCTAAATGGACAGATCCCAAAGCTTCACTTACGTTGGCTGTCATGGTCACCTCCTCTGACTCTCAGGATCTACCAGGCATAATGTGGGCACTCCAAACCTGGCAGGTGGCTCTAGAGCATTGCTAGTGCTGTTCAAGAGCATATATTATTTCATCCTTAACCAAAGGCCCTAGTTATTTTCTACATACACGTTTACGATATTTGATTGAGAGGTACCTCAGTTCCTCCTCCTTCCCTTGATCACGTTAGCTTTCCATCGAACCTTAAGACCCTACTGTAGAGAAGCAGCAAAGTAAAGGAAAATCATACTAAATCCTAAAGTAACTCTACTTTGATCTGCCTGGCCTCTGCATGCTTCCAAAGAATCTTGGCCAATATCTTGGCTTTAAAAATACGTTCCAGTAACTCACTATTTTAAGCTCCTATGATACCAGAGACATGTAATAATTCACTGGGCAGAAAGCTTCCCACAGGCATTTAAATATTGAAAATTCTCATGTGCCAGATACGGTCCCTTTTGTGCTTTTTCAGCATGTGGTGTATGACCCAGACACAGAGATCACAGCTAGAAAAGTCTTACCTCTGATGATCTCTTGGGAGCTATTCCTAGCTTGGGAGCCTTTCTGGGTAAGGTTAGTTAGAACAAATATAAAGCTATTCTACTCCACATAACTGGCCTATGGCAGTCGTCGTAAAAAGAGAGAGTAGAAGTTCAGCCACAGGTCTCTTTGCTGGGCTGGCTTTAAGGTTTAATCATTAGGTTTCCACCAGAATGAAAGTTTTCATTTAGAAGATAGCTGAAATGCCAGAAAAAAAGTACTTTATGAGACAGCAATTTGTCGTGAACACATACAATGACCACATTGGTCCCTCTGTGAATTTTCTAATTAAGTTAATGGAAAGACAAGTTACATGGATCTCTAAGGAAATGATAATTTAGAAAATCTAGATTGACAGACAGTTGTTGAAGCTATTTGGTTGCCTCGGAACTCTGTGGGACTGTTCCGTATATCTATTCTGCGGGCTGTCTGTATAACCAGGGTTTGAAATACCTGTAATTTAGTAGCTCTACCCCAACAACACTTTTTTTTCCCAAGAGACTATTGTCTCAATCTATCCCTTTCTAGACAGGTGATATTTGGAGCCAGGTTGGAATCCTGTATTCCTTTACATAAAGAAGCCGTACTGTTCCATAAGCTAAAAAAGCATAATATTCAAAGAAATAGATGTGCTTTTATGGCTCTATACAAGTTCCACTTATTTTCATATCATCTCCTTACACTGGCATCTGCAAGCAGCTTTCAGTGTCGAGATGGTATCCCTCACTATGAATGGCCCTCTTTGCACGATAGTAGGAAGAACAGCACGCCAAGCCTGTAATGAAAGAAGGTTTCCTCCTATTCTAAGTGCCATGTCAAAGGTGCATTTGGCATTGTCCCATTTCCAGCCTTTAGGAATATGTAAAACTTAATCACTGGACCAGAAGGACACTGCTTTCAAAGCCCACTGTGCTCCATAAAAAAATCCTTGTGTCCTTGAAGTTCCTCTAGATGAGACCCAAAGGAGCACATGGGCTACATGAGCACCCTTGGTGGGGTAGGTAAAAAATATCCATAAAATGAACAGCCTGGGTTAATTTGCTATGGCAAAAAAAAAAAAAAATTACAGTAGTCTGAAGGTCAAATGGAATGAAAACATGTTTTTAGTCTTCTTATCTACTTATAAATCACTGATATTTTAGGTCCGCTAAAGTAATTTATAGAGATTTTCACATAGCAAGCTGGCATGTCTATTGACCTAAATTTACCTTCCATAATTTTGTAAATTCCCAGAATGGCATTTTACATGTGGAGTCACCAGCATCTGGGCCTGCTATACTGTAAACCATGGTACAGCCAGTTTACAGCAGAATTCTGGTGGTTGAGAGACATCTATCAACAGTTCTTCAATATTACTAAGTCATTTTCCTCCAACAGATCCCTACCTATTGTAAGACATAGGCAGATAACCCACTAAAATCTCTGCTGAACTGAGGAAACAGTTAGGCCCCTCTCTCATCCCAATTTTGGGATCAACTCCTTTCATCCTTTAGCATATACTGACTTAGTGGTTTTCACCCAGCTACAAGACTAGGTCCTTCTTCCATACACATGGCCAGAAAGGTGGCTGTTCAGTGAGCAATATGAAATGTGCCTGTAGTCTGCGTGACCTATTCTGACTATTGCTAACAAACGGCATCTCAAGCTGTGTGAGCCACCATTTTTTCCTTTACATACCAATATTTTTTGCATCAACCTGTTTTCTTAACTAGCACAGAGTATGCAATCTGGAGAAAGCAAACGAAGACCAAAACTTACCATCCGATTCGGAGGCTGCTCTGAAAATCAAGTAGCTGCTGGGAAGAGGCTGAGTGATTGAACCAACATTTTCTCCCTTTGGGCCCTGGAAATGCACACAGACAAAAACACTAAGGCACAATGGACCATTGCAATGGACCACTCAACGTCTTTCTACCCTTCCTGCGCAGAGTTTGTATGTTTGTGATAGGAAAGAAGGAAGGAGCAGATGGAGTAATTTAGAGAGCCTCAATAGTAATCACGATATTGCTGCTGCAGCTCCAAAGCAGTAATGAGCTCAGATGTAAAAGGGCCTTGGTCTAACCTATGCTCAGCCCAAAACCTACTCTGTTTATTCAGATCCTCAGGAATGGAAGAATCTCATTCCTGTCTCTTGGGACGAAAACAGTCAAACGTTTGCTATTAGCCACCTTTCTGCAACACCTGAATGGACTGTTCCATGCGTTGCACATCGAGTCTGTCTGCAGCCTGACACACTAGCAATGAAACGTCCTTTATGTGTCACCAAAAAAATGGCAGAACCTATACTTGGTGTTGTGAGTGCCTCTAGCAGAGAGGCAATGGCAGCTTTTCTGGAAGGAAACAAAGGGGAAACTCCATCCTGCAAACCTGTCTGTGGGAAAGAAGGAGACAGGGAAAACCACAGGCTGAGGACGAAAGGTCTCCCAGCACGGGCACGTGCTGCTGGGTTGCAGCCCTTCACCTCTACATGCAGACCCTTGAGAACCTTTATGCCGTGGTGCCTGGGGTGACGGCCACTTCAGGCTTCAACAAAAATAGGCTTTGCTTGTTTATGGTGCCTTTAGTTTAGGAGCTGTGGCAAAAAAGATTATAGTGTCTTGTAAACATCCTGCCACAATCCCTTCAGCATGACCCTCCAGAAATGATTCCCAGGGAGGCAGAGTCCATCTCAGATTAGGCACTTCTTTGAGCAGAACCACAGGCTCCCACCTTGATCTCCTCCCTGTTTTCTCCTCTCTTGAGCTTCAGAGGCTGCTAAGAAAGAGCAGTTCCTGTACCCGGTGAGCACAGCTTCATACTCTCCATGGTATGGACTTTATGCCACAACCTGGCTGAAATAAATAGGAGTCCCTCCTCCTCCCTTGCATTTCCAAAGTAACCCAGCCTCCTCCAGTTCCTTCTCTTCCTCACTTCATAACAAACAACATGAAAGCAGGTCCTTTTTCAAATATGCAGACATCGTGTCAGAAATAAATGCAGAGCAGAAAACATCACCAATACTCGCATGACCACTATGCCAGCTGCAGGGTGGAACAAGTAGTTTTCTCCAGGATGCTCAAATACAGATTTCCTTGAGTTTCTAGAGAATACCACACAATGCTCAAAATCTGAAGGCAAATTTTTCCAGTTTGAGTATGACTTTCCTCCCTTACATGGGCCTTTATAGTATCCCATCCTGCTCCTTGAAAGAAGGACTTCTCCCTAGCATCAGTTTGTAAGCATGGAAACCGTGACTGCTATGAAAACTGCTCCTGTATACAAGTATCTGGTAGTTAAACGGTGGTTTTATCTGGATTTTTGTTTTTGAGTTCCACTCAGGAAACCAAAATCTGGAAAGAATGGAGAGTGCAAGCATAGGACAAGCATCAGATTGTATCTGAGTCTACGCCACGAAGATGCAGTGCTGAGAAGACAACAGTCTCCAGTCTAGCTTCTTGTCTTCACATCTGCAGGGTTCTGCTGCTGCCAGGAGAAATTGAGATCCTTGTTACTCACTTGTTTTTCCCCTCCCCTCTCCCACAAGACGTTCACAAAATTAAGACTGTTTAGAGGCTTAATAGTCAGGACTGGCAAAGTTGAGATTTGATTAGTAAACCAGAGCAGAGAAGCTTAAGAAATTACTAGTGACATTAATGCAATCAGGCGTCATTCCTGGTGGCATTCTTCCTTTCAGTAGCTCGCAGCTGAGCAGGGTGTTCCAGAACTGTTCATAACACCATTACTTGTGATTTCAGTGCAGAGGTTGATATTTGCTCTGTGGGAGGAAAAACCTCACAACAAAACAGTACAGATCCAGAGAACCATTATTAAAAAAAAGGGGAGAAGGGAAGGAGAAGGAAGAAACACAAGGTTTTAACAGACATTTAGGCATGTGGGTAAACACAAGGAGCAGCCAGGTCACTCTGTCAAGGAAACGTATTCAATAGTAAGGCATGCTCATACATGGAGGGGGCTGTTTCCCACAGAAAGAAGAGGAGAAGAAGAAAAGAGAGGAGGCCATAAAAATAAAGTCAACATCTCCACAGAATAAATGAGGTTCTGTACCTGCATGGCAGACATAGTGATGCTTTCTGTTCCCCAGCCTTTGAGCACCATGCCTGTTTAGAGTGTAAGACCTCCAAGACAATAACCATCTCTCACTAAAAGTGAATGTTATTCCTGCTACACTAGGACGCAGAGCTCAGCTGCAGCCTCCGGACAGTATAACTAAGAAAGGATCATCTTCAGATCATTCCTGTCTTTACGTTTGATTTGAGACTGAAAAGGCATTAACAAACAGGGGTTGATTAGGCTTTGAAAAATGGAGTGGACTCACAGTGTTTTAGATATTATGACAAGACATCTAGTCCTGGAGAGTCATAAAACAAAGCTTAAAAAAGGGGAAAAAAATCCCTTTCATTAACAGTACTGTGGATGACTGTGAGGATGAAGATTAAACTGTGTTGTATTATGGAGTAGAACAAACAACTGTAAAAGCAGCAGCACAAGCCATTAGTAGAACTTTTTTCTTTAAAGGATGACTCAAAGTTCTCAAAATCAATAAAATTTGAATTATATATATTCTCAGATTCAGTGCATCTGACCCCAACTCATTTAGTGCTCTAAGTAAATGTCAGAACAAGCTGCAGTCAATAAAAGCCTTCCCACACCACGCTGTTCACCTAGCTTCTGAGCAAGCTCAAACAGAGAGATGAACTATTCCAGGACATTTTTTTGGGACAGCCAGGCAAACCTTGCCAGCTGATAGCCCTACACCCCCTCTGCGAAGCAAGAGGACGGACACCCACACCCTCACACTAATTACTGGGTTGGCATTCCCCAGTCTCCTGCAGTCATCTCAGCAAAAAGTCTGTTCCCTGAAGCAGCATGGGATGACGCTGCCTTCACACAATGGACAAAGTGCCTCTGCGGCAATGTTTGAAGTGTGCGGGGGAAGCTTTTCTTACTGCTGCTTGCGCTGCTGACTGATTTTGAAACCTTGGCGGTTTTGGCCTTGGGTTTACAAAGGCCTGGGCAGAGCAAATAGGTAAAAGGTCTAATCCTGTGAAGGAGTTCCAGGATAAAACTCTTGAAAAGCCAGGGAAGCAGTGTAGAATAATGGACTCTCTCCTCTCAACAATATGCTTCTAAGATAGCTCTAGACACCAGAGAACTTTACAGGAAAAACAGTTCCCTGATGCATATATTTAGCTTTCAACTGTAAGTAATGGTCTTACATCTTACCTACCTACCATTTGAAAGGTGCCCCAAAATTTCATCCTGCTCTAACTGAAGTTAAATGCCTGCACATCAAATTTAATTGGCTAACACAACTATAAATGCCTCAGGCAGTGCTTGAACCAGACATTTGTTCCAGGGCTGAACCCCGCAGTTAGATCCAAACATCTGCTGAGCAGCCAGGCCAAGACATACAAAGGTGGTCATTAATTACCCTGAGTTAGCTGCAAGTCCACTGATGTGGGTCAAAGCTGGACCATGAACTCTAGTCTGGAAAACCCTTGAAAATTTCACAAGCCATTTTAGCCAAAAGTGAAAGTTGTTTAGCCAGATCTTACTTGTATTGTGATGGACAGTAACTTGGGCTTTTTGCTTAAGCTCAGGCTAATCTATATTTCACGAGAAACAGGCTTTCTTTGCACAGTTATATGTAACCAATTTAGATCAGTCAATTCTGCTCCAGTAGCTTTAAAAGAAGGCCGTGAAATGACATAAAACGAAAGAGTATTTTTAGCAGTTTCAGCCGTAAACTGTTGTCAGAGTGCAGACAGCTTCTTTGACATCAAGCAGTTGACTGGTGGATTTCTTCTTGATGCGTATTTTGGTGTTCACCTTGTGGCTGAAAGCATCTATCACCCATAACAATCCAGGCTGAACTCAGGTTTCAGGAAATATCCTACTATGCAGCTCAAATATAGCTTTCTAATTATCTGTCTCAAGTGACTTAGAATATGACTTTAAAATTCAAATCTCTTGAGACTTCCTCTAGTACACAAACATTTTCAGAGATGTATTCCCTTCATATTTAATATACTAATTCCTATTTCTGTCATGTATTTTCTCAAGAGACACAAGAACTAGATATACATACACGCAGAAATACATATACATATTGATAAAAACTCCTCTTTCTTTTGGATGATTCATATCAAGGGAAGGGCATTCTAGCATAACACTTCCAATCTGGCAGCGACACTACTTTTCAGTACCTGACTGCACTTTTGATTCTACTTTTTCACTACCTCTCCTGACTGTGCTTTTCAGAACAATTCGGTTTACCTGTCAAGTCATAAGGAATTTTTTTGTTGATGGACAGCGAATGATTGACAACCTTCTTGGGTGCATGTTCTGAATTAAAAAAGCATCAAAACTCTCAAAACAGAGTAAGAAGCAAGGTAGCAATGAAACCTTTGGGACTTAAAGCAAAAGCAATGCATCTAGGCACAGATCAGAGCTGAGCTACTGTCAGAAAACAGCAGCTCCTACCCCTGGTTGTTGAGGTTGATTTTAATTCTCTGGTCCTACCTTATTAAAAATGGAAAGACTTTTTATAGTGATTTTATAGCTGTGTTTAAAACTGTTCAATTAACTGCAGGGATGAGGAGGAGTGAGCCTGCTTGATCTGCTCCCACAGGGCTTCCCCTCCATTTTGTTAGATCTTCCGATGCCAATGACAAATGCCTTTGTCACTCTCACATGAGTCTTTTCAAGTAGATTTACTCTGCTGACTATCTTGCAGCAAGGCACTAGCTTGTAACGCCTTGCTTACATGGGTGACGTCTCCCACAGAATTTATGTCTGCAATAACTCTGCTGAGTCACTGTTTTTAATGGAGAAACAAGAGTTCAAGAACATTTCAGTTTTGTCTTCAGGGTATCCAACAGATGTTGCTCTCGGTGCCTCTCAGGAGGTACTGGGGTCTTCCTCTTTGCTCATAGGCACTAGATAATTTTTTTATTTTTGCCTATACTTAAAGGAAAGAAGAAAAAGAAATGCAGCTCTTTAAAATTTGCAGGGCATTATTTTAAGAAGTGTGAGAAACTATTAATCATTTGCGTTACAGGGAGATCCAGAGGTCACTGCAGGAGCTACTGTGTGTACAGGGAGGGACTGTCTCAGCCTGTGAGTAACAACAGACTGAAGAACAATTCAAAGCGAAGGGGAGAAAACCTTGCTATTTCCATTTCAAATAAGAGAAAATGAAGGCAACCTATCCAAAGTCACACTTTTGTGGAACAGTCAAGGCTTGAACAGACCCCTGAGTTCCAAGTCTGTCACAAACAAAAGCAAACCTCAGAGGCATTAGAAAAAAAAAGTCAAATTATTAATCTGGTTTTTGTCACCTTGCCAGCCCTCTTCCAGTGTTGTGCAAAGCATTTGGTGCTTCGTGTGTCCTTACTTTGGCGAAGTCATTTAATTGGGTCTATTCCTCATCTCTTTTTAAAGATGTAGGCCATGGCTTGATATAGCTTCTAGGCATTGATCTTTTTTCCTGCACTAACATGTTTCTCCTTTCCTCAGTCTACCCATGCATCTATACACCAAGAATGACACATTTGTGTAACTAATCATAATGCACCATGTTCCTCTGATGTCATCTCATGACCAAGCTTTGGTGTCTTTAATCTTTTTATGTAGTCAATTCACCATCACTAACAGCAACTGAATAACTGCAAATCTAGATAATATCAATGCTAGGTAATACAGTGCTCAGACACTTTGGTGACCAAGACGAGGTTGTTCGACTCATCAGGATTGTTACCTTTACAGCCCAGATTGATTGATCCAAAGGATGAAAAAGTTTAAAACAGAAGCCATCCTTTTTGGAGGGTCTCTCAATCAGCTCACAAGAATGGAGCAAGATTGTCCCAACCCACTGTCCGATCTTTGGTGTCTTATAAATGAGCAGCACTCCTGGTTTCAGAACACACCACAGCTTGGTCCAACTCTTCAGAGTCCCACGAATCTGGAGGGAAGCAGGGGAGAACAAAAAGTTGCATTTATGTTGCTCCTTAAAAGAAAAACAGCATTTATTCAGTATTTATACAGTATTTCCAGTATGTGTTTCTCCCAAGACCACAATCTGATACACTTCCTTAGGAAAATACACTGCATTATCTGAACAGTCTTAGGGATCTCATAGCAAAATCCCAGACCTTGTAAATCTGGCTATCAGAATGTAGTCTTAATATTTTTATTACTGTCTTAGTGTTAGCAGCTTGCTCAATTTTGTAGGCAACCAGCACTGCTGGTCCATGTGAGAATGATTTGTTAATAATCATGGAGGACATGACAATTAGAACATTGCCTAAAAAATGTTATAGCTAGTCTAACTCGACTTATAAGTCATTTTAATAGTGTTCTGCAGAACAGAGCTATTAATGGGTTTTGTCTCCAGCTGGTTTACTTCTCTGTCAAGCTCAAAGCACGCTCTCTCTTGCATAGAAGACATTAAATCTTATAGTGTCTATTCAAGATAACAGCTTTAAGAATGGGGAAGTTTCTCAGTAAGGTTAGATTTTGCCTAAGGTCTTCTCGTCTTCAATGCACATAGGCCAAACCTCAAGTCTTATGTCAGTGTTCTGTTTTCGTGGCCCAGCATTATTTGTTGCTGAACCAGAAATTTCCAGCCACAGCAAACATGCAACAGGTATTTTGTATTTAAAAAAATCTCAATATTTATCTATCATCAACACTAAACACTATGGAAACATTTTGTTGCCAATCTAATTTCTTCAAATAAACCATATGCATCTCACTTTTCTGGCCTCTAATACTGATCGTAGAACAATGTTGGAAGTTTTTCACACTGATCAAATGTGATTGTATCATTTCATTAAATCCCTAAGTTACTTTTTTTTTTTTTATTTATTTTTTAAAGAGTTCTGTGTTTGGCGATGTTTGGAAATTAAGTTTTGCCATTGTAAAAGGGACAACCAATTCAGTGTTAGTTGAGAAGACTAAATGGCCCCAAATGAGGAGAAAAACAGTGCTCAAAGGTAACATCTCTCAATGTCAATCCAAATTTATTTTGCCACACACAAAGTTTCAGGACTTCAGTGAGAAGCTGTCACTAGTTGAGTCTTTGTATAAGGAGAAATTACAGCTGTCATCAGGTCCAATATGTTTCGTTCTGTGCTGTGACAACATAAAATCCAACTGTCAATAGAACAAGCTGTATCTGCCCATTTCCAGGCTGTTACTCTGTCTATTCCCTCTTCAGTACAAAAACACATCTATGGGAAGAGGGCAGCAGACTCTTTCAGAGAGGAAGAAAGAAAGAAACATCATCACTTCCTTTTGTACTATGCACTTTTTGAGACCTTGTTGCTACTTAAGGACATGGAATAGATGGATTGAGTTAGGTTAAGATGGAAAGTAAATATTTCCCATAACTCCACTTCTACAGCACCTATTTAAGTACAGCTTTACAGCAACTTCCACTCAAAACTATTCAGTCTTTCTTCACTCAAAAAAGTGCTAGTGCATAAGTCTCAGACACATCAACTACTTCTCACTTATTTTTTCCTACAGCCTCAGAAGCAATGGTCTGTATTAAATACCTTCAGCCAGTCTGCTGTGATCACTACACTGGGATCCTTTAGAGCACTGAAGAGTTGTTTGGTAGCTCTTTTCTTCTCCTGTCTGTAATTTTTTTTTTGTACCTGGTTGAGAACAGAGAAAATATAGCAGCTGTAATCACGGCCTCTTTTGGGGAGAAAATAACATAATGCATTAAGGACAGCTATGTATAGCATAGCTAGAACTTGACCCAGCACAGGTTCCCAAGAAACGAGCACAAGGAAGAACAAAAATATAACGAGATAGTAGGCATTTTCTTTGCTCCTGACGTTCCACTAAACATAACCTAATTTCACTTTTCTTTGAGGGGAATGGAAAGAGGCTGAATACCCAGTCCTCCCCACCCCTCAAATTAAAGAGATTAAATCTAATTTCATCTGAACCAAATTATTTATACTTTTGGTTTGGTAGACAAGCAAGTGTTCAAGCAACAATTTGCTCAGATTGCCTAGGCATACCCCTCCTAACAAGACCAATGAAGAATTACAATCCTCTTGAGGTGCCTGATGGCTCTGGAACATACGAACAGAGTGAAATAATTACACTGATTTGTTCTGTTTGTAGTATATAATCTAGTCCTGTATACAAAGCCTGTAAATGCCCTTGGCCTATAATGACTCCTAGAAGAGTTGGAGGCTTCTCTGGGTCTTGGGAAATGACTCAGAGTAGTTCCCAATGGTTTGTTTGGAAGGTACTACTTGTTTTGTAAAAGTAAGTCAGCTGATGCTGACTTGGCTGCTTTGCACATACCTTCAGTGTTTCCTTTTTCGTGAATTTGGCTGTGGGAGACACACACTCTTTGTCAGACCCATTGCAAGGCTTATATTCGATCTAAAAAAAGAGGGAGAGAAAATAGGAATGTGTTAACATGAAGATGTTCAAGTTATGCTCTAATGAAGAGTCATTTTTGTCTTCCAGGAATCCATGAAAGAGCTGATTGCAGACTTCAGCAGCAGAACATTAGGCAGGCGCAGAAAGTGCATATTTGCAGTGCAGTCCAAAGTTTCTTTTTATACTCATAGTTAGTTGGAAAATTCCCCATCGAATTTTCATCGTATTTCTCCCATGCAGATGCTAATCTTGGTAAAATTAAAAAAAAAAAGATAAAAAACCCCCAACCCTATTCTTATTCCGAACTTTGAAAACTGCCTATCTCTTTTCAGATCCGAACGCATTTCAGTTACTGAAAAAAAAATTACAGGGAAGCTGGTATAGATCTTTCAGAACTAGACTTGATATTGGCAATGACTGTTGCCCTTGCTGAAATGTCCAGAAACATGAGTGGGCAAGAAATGACATAATCATGTTACAGATAATACAGGAAATCATCATCATCTTGGCCTTGCGAAGCGAGGCACAAAATACACAGTCACTTCCAATCATGTTTGATAGTGTCAGCGTTGTTTAAATTCATTTTCAGAGGCTGCAGACTGATCTCACAATCGTGCTGATGGGCTGAAAAAAATGCTTTACTTTTGTTAGACATGGTCACAATATTACTGTTCCCAAAATAATGTACGCTCAGACAGTATAAGACAGTATAGTTCTCTGGAGCCCAACTCACGACGAGGACCCCTACTCAGATAGGTCCTGTCAGCAAATAGTCCAAAACCTGAGGAGGGTTAGTGGCGCAAGAATTATGGTACAGTCTGGACTCTGCTACTTTTTATGTGACCTTGGGGAAGTTACTTTCTCTCTCTGTACCTCTTTTCCTTCCAACCTTTAATATGTCTGATGCATTCAGACAGTGATCTTTCGGGGTCAGACACTGTCTCTCCTACTTATGCATGACAGTTTTATAAGAAAGCTCAGACCTTGGCCACCTTGATTTAATGAATATGACACAAAAATGAGTTGTACTAAGGAAAAAAATGTATCAAATATAGTTCCCATTTAGAAATTCACTGCTATGATGTGAAACAAACCCACTGGGCTGTCAGACTCTCTCTCCTTTATGTCATGAGTTGATGTAATCGTTTTACAGTGCCTTCAGTTTTGAGAGACCCACTTTCTTATTCCCTCCCAGTGACACAGAAACCTCTCTGGCTACTATAGCCACAAACCATGCTGAAGGTTAGTGTGAGCAGGAAAATATTTAACAACAGCCGGATCAGTCCTTTTCACACGATTCAGATAAAAACATGCAAATGCACAACAAGATCACAGCAAACAGGCCATCAACTATGGTTTGGAGACTGTGGCAGGAGCAAAAATAGGAGATAAGGGTGCATGCTCAACTGAGCAAAACTCTTCGTGGATGATGTAGGATTAGAAATTAGGGGCAAAAGGTGCAATTTGCAACAGAGCCAGGGTCACTGTAGAACCTATTATTTGTTCTCACATACCCTTATAGTAGTCTTTCACTAAAACCAAAACCACACGTGATAATTAAGAATAAATAGAGAAATGAAAACTCTATGATGGCGCATAAAGACCAGTGAAGTCCCTGATCTGACTGTCCAGTTTACAAGTCAACTTGGCATTGGATCCACGCAAAGAAAATGCCAGCTCTTGGACTCCTGCAAATTATTCAATGGTTGTTATTTTTGTTTGAATAGAAAGCTAAGCCTGCCTCCTCTACCTGCAATGCAGTCTTTGATGCATATCTTGTATTTCCTGTGCATGGGACTTCAGTGTAAAAACACAAGATTTATGGTAGGGACCGCTGCAAAGATATGACATCTGAGCAAAGAATTGTGCCCACAGGGTCTTTGTCACATTTCAAAGGGCAGTGGTAGACATTTGGGAGATATGCTATAAGCTTTTCTTTGTGAGGAAACATTTCTAAGTGCTTAAATCTCTCTGAGCAAGAATCCTTCGGAATTATTAGGGGATTATGCTTTCATGATTCGAGACGCATGTCCTCTGAAACTGGTCAGAAGAATTCTCCCCCTTTCTCCCAATTAGCAGGGAGAATATCCTGTCCTTGGGATACAACTATGAGCCAACTGTTTATTGGTAACTTCTCCCTCCAGCCTGAGAGATCAGACAGAGAGAGAAACGTTGCGTACTAGTCCTCATTAGCCAGCATGAGAAGCAGAAAAAGCACAGATGTCCCTGAGATTCTAGGAAATCCTGCTCAGGTGTCTGCAAAGCATCAGGATATAATGAATGCTTTTTGCTTAACTAATTAAAACAAGCTACAGTCACTTGTCTAGACAACTACATCTTAGCACTTATATAAAGAATAAAATTTTGGCCCCTAAGCTCACTTGGCTCGAGGAAATTTACTTGAAGATGAATTCAGAAAGGCTTCCAACAACCGCCGCAAACCATGCAAACCTGAGCCCTAAACCCACTGCTCATGGGGAACCGGCATTAACACAAACAGAGGCACTTTCACTGCTCTACCAGCCACACCTGCCTCCACCTCCGAGTCTCTCTGGGTCATGCTAAAAATAGAGTTAAACACCCACAAGACATCCAACCCGGGATGTTTACACAGAGAGACACTGATTCTGCCTCTTCAGGAGAGCTGACTCGTAGCTCCATGACCAAGGACACCGCATGCCCGATGCCAGCTGATACTACTATGCATGTTATAAAGCCGCAGCACACAACAGTGGATGAAGGGGTAATCTCCCATTACACCACCGTAGCCTTTAGGAGCTCAATAAATACTGTGAAACTTGTCTGAAATCATTACAAACTGGTCTTTCACTTGGTCAAAGCAGCTGGATTAACAGCCTTGGAGGCTGCTGCGGTGGGCTCCTGAGCCACTGTGCTGCTTCCTTCAGGCACTGCCTCCCCCACGTCTCAGCTATGTCCAGATGTGCTGAATTTGCTAACCTTGCCTGTAAAGGGAAACATGGCCACAGGGATGGTGCACACTAAGACAGGCTTAAGAATGGATCAGAAGTACCCTTGATGGTACCTTGTAGCATATATAAGATTCAGTAAATGTGGGCCATCAGCTCTACAGATCCCTAAGACACAGCAGGGTCTTACATCGCTAAGACACGTCAAGAGCGTTTAATGACGTCCTTCTATTGCCCTGCCTTTCTCAGCCTGGCAGAAAAGTAAGAGAAGCCATTTGTCATGACAGCAAATCTTTCAAGGACACTGGCACAATGCTTGTGCAGGATATCAGAATTTGGCCCTCGCTCTCTGCAGCAGCATGTGAACAATATTAACCAGAGATAAGACTTTGTACAATGGGAGGGTAGGGAACTGGTGTCCTTTTTAAAATTAAAAAAACCCACTGGAATATTCTAATAAGAAAGCAATATGTATATTTTCCGTATACTGGTTCTCATAACTATAAGGAGGGAAGACGGTTAATCTGCCAAAAACTTTTAGCAGGGCATGCAGCAGCACTTGCAGGGGTAGGAAACTGTCGTACCTCTTCAGTTCTCTAACCAGATCTGTCCTTTCCAGGACTGAGTGATGACCTTGCCAGCTGACGACAGGCTGTACTGTACTCAGAGACATACTTTTTATCCCTGTTAAGTTTCTGTTCCCTTTCATCTCAGTCATGTAGCTCTGGAGACCCACTGCTGATTGTTAGCAGTTTCACAATACCCTTACACTTCTGTTAGGCTTTGTAGGAGAGCATACAGAGTCCTCACAATAGGGCTATTCTGAATCAGTGTCTTTTTCGTGACTTCATTTCCAAGAGGAACCAAATCACTTCACAGAAAAACAGTCTGTGATCAACTCTGGTGTGGGGGATGCCAGCCCATCAGCATGCTGTGCCTTGGATAACAGCAAGAGGAATACCCTGTTGTTTAGCGCAAGCAATTCTTGCTGCACAGGATGAACACAAAAAATGTGTAATGAGGGACAAATAGAGAGAAATATTCCAAGTCAGAAACATTTAAATAAAGTAATTCTCAAGTGGTGGTCTGCGTGTTAACAGGAGTGACAGCTTACAAGTCGCTCTTTTTTCTTCTTTGCATCCAAGTGAGAGAAAGACGAAATCAGATGGGAATTTGAAGGCAGAACAAAAGTAGCCAGCGTCATAAGCTATGTTTCACAAAAGCAAAAATAGTCATCACATGAGAGACACATCCTTGCTCACATGTAATTTCTCTGTTTCTTTTTCACCTCTAATTGTGCTAGATCCGTATCGCTGCAGAAATAAAAGAAATGAAACAAAAGTTCCTGAAGTAGTACAAACACTATAGAAAAGCTGGGTTTAACATTAGAAGTGAAGAGCTTCTTTTTACTGATGTGAATATTCACAGATATCTCAACCACATTTAAACAATTTTGGTTTCAAATTACTATAAGCAGTTCTTTTTTAAAACTTCATTTTATTGTGAACTAACAGCTCATCCAAAGCACAGTAGTCAGTGAAATGATTCTTACTGACAAACAAGCTTTGCATTAGTAAAGATTACCCTTCAATTAATATGCTGCTTTACAAGTCAAATAATTTTCACCTCAAACTTTCTAGCTTGCAAAAAAAAAAAATCCCCCTTATTTCAACTATGTTACAAAGACACAGCAACTGTGTTTACAACACTGAAGTAGCATAATGATTAGCACAAATTTAAAAGCCTGTACAAATAAATAGCTAACATGACAGCAATATCTGGGGAAAATCATCGCTGAAATTCAGCTATCCAAGCAACTCCAAATATCAAGTTATAATACTGTTTAGTGGAACGCTTTGCTCCACTGCGTTATTATAGTAATTAACGAAAAAAGTCACAGACCTCATGGGATTGCTATATGATCATTTAAGTGCGCCTTTCGTGGGAAGAACGTTCTGCAGGCTTAGAATATTTAAAAAACATTTTAGACGAGATGGGAAGTTGCACATGAGAAAGATGCTGTATCACATGACTGATACAGTTGTAGTGCTAAGCAAAATCTGAAGCAAAGCTTTGCTTTCCCCTCTAGCTGTAGGTACAGCTTTTGTTCCTAGGCTGAGTTCAAACAAATCAAGAAAGTGAGCAATGAAAAACAATTGGACTTTCAGTTTAAAATATGCTTTGCTAAATTGTTTAATAAATCATTTCAATTTTAGCACCTCCATTTACCCTCATCTACCCCGTCAAAAACACTAGAGTAAGGAATTATGATCACCAGGACATGATAGGACTGCTGTGGCTTACCCAAAGTTATCAACTTTGAGACTTCATTTCTGTAAGCAAACAGTTACTACTGCCTATGTTCCCCTCTGTGAGGCACCTGGGAGTTTCAGGGCTTGTGTGCACCAACATAAGTTACGGATGCTCCATGTTTCCTATCTCTCAGTGCAAAATCCCATCCCTCTTCTATGCGATTTTCCCAGGATACTCCAGCCTACGTCTCTTCTTACTTGAAATAAGCTGCAAAACCCTCTGTGGAAAACTGTGATTACCCTAAAATATTGCACATGGAATTGAAGTAGCAATGTGTTCCTGGGCCAGGGCACAGGGACTGAGTGTAAGTCTTAATAGAGACAACTAGCTCCAAAATAATCGCATCCACAACATCAACAGCATAAAGCATGGTAATGAAAAGCCAGCAAAGGTCCAGTTAACCTAGAAGGGCCAGGCTCTCCTATAAAGCTGTGCTTAGCACACACAGAGGACATTTCACTCCTGAGCCTCTCCAAGCTGATTCCTGCAATGTCTGGACCTCTCTGACAACCGATTTCTCGGTTTGCTGGCTAAGGGAGAGCAGAGGGAAAGGTACCCCTGTAGGTTGCCAGAGTTGTGAATGATCACTTATGATAGTCCCAAATGTGTCCATGGCTAGAATCAACTCAGAGTTAATATTCATATTCACAGATTTAGAAGGATGAGCTTGAGACAGCATAGGAGTTGTAGCTTAAATCTCAAGTGAATGGTATGAGCTGTTTCAAACTACTTCACAGCTAAACTAAATTTCTAGCAGCCACTTAGATTCATATTTCAGATTACAAATCATACAATAAAGACTTTAACAATTCAGGCATGTGGAAAAACTCATTCATGATGAACAAAGCAATCTAAGCTTTGCCCTCCCATACGTCATGTAACTGTGCACGCAACAGCCACACTCCTACAATGTGATAATTTTAGACTTCGCTGTGGCATTAGTGGGGGACTGAAAAGAGTGAAGAACAACCAAGCGCCAGATTCAAGATTTTTCTGACTATTCCTTAAAATACACTTCAATTCTTTGTGGGCTCTGCATGCATATCAAGACACCCCAGCTGCTCTCCAGGCAGTAGAATAAAAGCATAGGAAGGGAAGAAAGAGAAAATGCAACACTGCAAACTGCAGTAAAAGGTGCCTTAAAGGATGCTAGCAGTGCCAAATGAGGCAAAAAATGAGAGAAAGGTATCTCCTGCCACTATCAGGCGCATGCTAACTGTACTACCTGGCTGCAGAGATGAGCTTGAGGCTTAGAGACAGTTCTGTGATACTTTCACACCTCAGTATGAGCACTGGGCCCAGAAAACAAGGCTAAAGGGCTCTAAAAAAAAGAGAGAAACTAATACAAGAAACAATCTGAAATAAATAAGCTAATAATTTTATTTTTTTTCCCTTGAAGAAGGAGATGAAAGAGACTCCACTTGAAAAATGAAATAGGAGAAAATACGCTGCAGGGAAGTTGGCAATGTAACATGTAGCTGAACTGTGCCTTAAATTTGTTTTAATAAAATTTGGTATGAGAAGCCACAACTGAAATCAGAAATACGTATTACTAAGAACTGCACAAACACACTGAAAGCAAATGTTCCAGCATCAAATATTTTATTGTCTGTACAGACAGGACAATTGGGATATGTTCACACCTCAGACATAGACTAGCAGCCCATCTACAAGCTCAAGCACAGAGTAGTATGGTTGCAATTAAATAGCTTCACAGCTTACAAGTTCACAGACATTTATAGGGTTTTTATGGGATATTCTGCTCGGTGTCTCTGAACCTAGGAAACCTGCAGCCTGCTCCATCATGCAGTGTGGATATGGCCCAAGTGAACAAAATGTAGAACGGTTTCCACCTCACTGATGAAGATGTGAAACAGAAATGCAATTAATCTGCCTGGGGAAACGCAGGGACTCCAAGTCAGAGCTGGGAATTCAAGGTCCCCTAAGCCCCAGTCCAGGGACTGCATCACTCGACTGGCTTTCCTTTCCTTCTCATTACTGGGTGAAAAGAGTCAATGTGGTGTGGTACATCAAAATAGCGCTGCTGAAGGAACACTGATTTCCAACAAGGTTTGTTATATCCACTGTGCCAAAAGAAGAGTAAGTATTCATGGCACGGATCTGTTACCTAGAACATTTACTTTTGAACCCATTAATTAAACCTACACACCCTGCAGTTTGATTTCTAAAAATTATTTCCCCCTTGCTATCAGGAATCTAAACATGACCCAATTAGTACACACTCTTTCCTTTGTTTCAAGTAGGTGGAATTGCTATTTATTTTTAAACTGAAATACCGTGACAGATCCCTACTTACAGTTCTGGACACCTGACAGTAAGGTTTCATTTTATAGCCTTAGAGCTGAGTGGATGTGAAAAATGAAATATTAAGCAAACTGACTACCAGTTTACATAAATTGTTAAGGTACAAGACATATCACAATAGGGACTCCCTACTGTCACTGACACCGCAAAGCAAGACAGAAGAAAAGCTACGTGGCTAGAGAAGAACAAGGTAGTGTACAACAGAGCAAGGCAAAGCAGAGTGAAGTGAGAATGACAGGTGCTACAGCACAGGTCCAGTGAGGCAGAAAGTCTCTGAATCAAACACTGTGTGTCTAAGCAGAACACTCAGGCAGGAGAGAAAAACCTAGTTTTGGCCCATTCAGTAGCCAAAGCAATTGCCTGCAACACGGCAAGCAAACAGGCAAGTTGAAGTTTGGCGTTTTGGGGTCCTCATATCTAGTTTTAGTCCACTGGTGATTCAGAGCAATTTTGACTATTGTAAAACCAAAGTCTTGGGTTGGTGAAAGCACAGCTCATGTCCAGGTTCAGACCCCCATTTGTTTTGAACCACAAATCTGATGCAGTTGTTTTGCGCTGTGCATTTTCTCTTATCTCTCCTTAATAACTGCTCTTGATGCTGTCAAGGAGAGACCCACCAACGCCTCCTAGGCGCACACAAAGCATGGCAGAAATCTATGTGGGCACCCAAATCTTCCAAGGGTGCCTCTCCTTTCAAAACCACACCTGTAGGAGACTAAATAGCAAGGCAGGCCTTGAGGCTGTGAAAACACAGCTGAGTCATGCTCTCACCCGGATACCTCTCATAAACACATTCCTACTCTTGCGTTCATCCTGCGTCTCAGAAATCAAACTCCCTTTTGGACAGCATTTCGGTGCTCTGAGTTGTCCTGTCTAGGAAAAGTCCTTCTTCTTTACATTCCTAAGTCATTGGGAATTTAATAACATTCCTTATAAGGCGTGCAAAACATCTGGCTTTAAAACAAAGCCCTGGACGCAGTTACCTGGTCCTTGGACTTCTCCACTGCCAGGATAAGTGGGAGGCTGGGTTCCCCTGAGGAACCTGCCTGAAAAAGCAAAACCAAGGTTGGTTTGCAGCTTGCCAGGTTCCAGCAATAGCAGAGGACATGTACACGAGCCCTTGTTGCATACTCCCAAAGCTCCTCTCATCACCATCTCCCTGTGCTGACCTCTGCCAGGGCATCCTGGCAGAACCTGCAAGCTCCAGGCAAGCACAGCCAAATGTATTTGAAGATGCAGAGCCTATTTTCATGTATTATAAGAAATCACTTGTCTGCAGCTGCCTCCTTCATGTTATATTTTCATTCAGTTGGTGTCATTTGCATTTTATAGCTTCATAGTTGAATAAATTTAGTTAAAAATTTATTAACAGGCCTTGCTTCTATTTCTAGTTACCCTCCAGAAACATGTTAGGGAGCTGCAGCCAAAAAAGCCCGTACATGAATCTCAAAGCCAGATCTAATTTATAAGGTTGATTCCATCTCTGCAGAAAATCAAACGCAGGCACTCGGTAACTCTAGATGTAGAGCCAGATTTTGAACAACCAGATCCAGAGTCTTTAGATCCAGTTTTACCTCTCCGTAACAGGCTGGATGGAAACGTTGTGTTCAGGAAACGTTGGTTACTTTGCGTTCCTCTCCTGTTACACCAATTCCCACAGCTCTTTCCCAGGATCTGAATTCATGGTTTCGGATGCACTACACTACACTAAATGTTACTACACTAAATATTACAGCCTTCTCTTCCAAAACAATTAAGGTTTATGATTGCCTTGCTGATCAGGAACAGCAGGAGACACCTCTGCTGACAAAATCACCCTTTCAACTGTAATTATTCATATCTAATTGCACTGCCAAATGAGGCCCAAATAAACAGGGTTCTTCTGCAGTAGGTGCTATCAAGTCAGAGGAAAGTGTGGGCTTCTCTGTCATCCCAACCATGCAAACCCACTCGTTTTCTTTCTCTCAAAACATGCACACACAGTTTCTGTAGTAACAAAGGGAGACGCTTTCTCATTGACTTTAAAAAAAAGAGAGCAAGAACGATTAATAACAGCCTGAGAAGAAATGAAAGTAAGAGTAGGGATGGATCCCTATCCCACAGTACCTTACTAATGGAGTTTGGAGTCTGTGGTGTCTCATCCTTCAGCGCCAATGGGCTGTTTCCTTCCACGTCTTTTCCTGCAACAAATAAATGTGATTCAGAAACACAGAAATTCTGCGCAAAACCGTGGCTACTCATGGCCTTAGAAGGGCTACTGCTAACAGCAAGCACAAGAAGCTGTCATGAGCAGGAGCAGGCACACCAGGATCACAGAGAGGGATCTTGCAGAGCTTGAAATAGCCTGGACCCACGTGCTTGGGCTATGCAACGAGTACTGCTCAAAAGTTAGGTCTGAAAACACCGTGGTAAACCAACATGATGGTTGCAAAGTCCAGCATATGAAGGCTGGAAAAAACCAGAAATAAGGTTGCTTATGCATCCTTAATCAGCTCCCTCTGTGTATGCATTATGATGCAGTCTTCAATTACATTGTCTGCTCTTTTCTTACATACCCCATGCCTCATTCAATGCAAATAATAAATGGAATTCAGTTAATAAGCAGCCATTCAATACATTATCCTCCTTGGTCAGTATCTGGCAACTCTACACAGACGCACTTGACAGCATGCTTTGTTTGACAAATAATAACCATGATCATAAAACGTTACAGAAGACAGAACAGCATCTAGACATAATTAGTAAAACAAAATTTAAAAAACCTGCAGAAGATCAACGTCTTCTGACCAAGTTATTTGTTAAAGTAAGAAACATTTTCAATTAACAAGTAGTATTTATGAACACTATGACATTTTCCAGTCATTGTAGACATATTTCCACTACCCAAATATACTAAACTTGCAGTACATTATACACATTATATACTAGTATGAGTGTGTGTAGTCCTAGTCCAAGCAATAAAATGTAACGATAAATTCTGTTCTTTTTGCCAAGTGTAATCATGTCCTTACAGTAAAAGAAAGCATAGGGCTTTTATTAAAAAAAAGCCAAAAAATAGCATCCAATGAGACTAGCTTTTTAGTGCCAAGGCAGTCATTGTTATCCAATTGCAATGTAGTTTTCTTCTCAAAATTGTTAGCAATCAGAGCTTTAGAATACTGGATGCAGTAAAGAGCCACTGAGACAGTGAAATATAATCCATTTGCAGCACACTGCAAATATGGGAACTGTGAAAAATGTTTTTAAACATTGTGTGGGCCAGTCTTGGAAACACCACTAAATCCAAAACCAGCAAGGGAAAACCCCGATTCTCCTGAAGTCAGCAGAAGTTGTCACAGATGCGTTAGAAGCCATAATGTCTCCGGGAGTTTTTAGAGCAGCCATTTAAGAAACCAAGCACCATTAGAAAAGTCAGCCACAGAAGCTTACTAAAAAATAAACATCCTCATAGCCGTGTTCTGCACTTCCATCATGGAACATGTGAGAGAACAAGCATGTCTCATTATAACCGGAACTGCAACTGTGCTACAGGGTTTCACTGGTAAAGAGACAGGACAAAAAGCATGCCCTTTTTACAGTAATTAACAGGCAGTTTGGTGTATCAACTCTTAAATTTAAGAAAAGGCTTTGTGGGACAACTGCCCCTAGAAGGTGTTCAACTTTCCACATGGAGACTAAGGGTGGTGGGGGTTTCAGACGTGTTTCTCACCCTGTGGCATAGTGCTGCGCTGTGCCACATGCACACAGCCACGCTGACGCAGAAAGCAAACGCTTCCAAGCCTGGGAGAAGAGGGACAGCACATGCGTTGCTCACATGGGGAACTGAAGCAGAGGAAGGACCTACGCAGTCACATAGGAAGGCGGTGCAACAACAGGGAACCTATATCTTAACCTAGTTTCTTAACTGTCACTCCTCCCTTTGAAACACTAAGCCCTAGATAACACACTCGGAAACCTGATGTTCGCAGGCAGGAGAAAATCCCAAGTGGCCGGACATTTGCCAGTCACCTTGTGCTACCATGACAAGTGGGATGGTCATAAGCACTGCTGTGCATGGACTAGGACCTGTGTCTCTGTGCTTTTTCTTTCTCTGATGTTGCTTTCCTCTCTATAGACCCCACTCTCCCCAACAGAGGCAGAGGAGGTTGGAATAAATTCACAAAGCCATGTAGCTGCTGCACTTGCTTCCCATGAAGAGTTTTTTCTGCGCATGTATGGGAAAGTAACATATGGTCTAAAAGTTCAAGTAAAGTTAATGGGAATCAGCTGCTGCCTGCTCCGAAGGAATGGCGTCTATTAGCGTAACAGAATTCACATCCATTCTTTATTATGTCTCATTTCTTAAAGAAAGCTTAACTCCAAGCTGGTATCCATACAAAAAGCCTGGACATGAGAGATTTCTGCCTTCTATCAGTAATACAGTTAAAAGGGTTTGCACCTCAACAATGAGATTTTCGCTGTTCCTGAGGTTCTGGACCATTCTGCTCACAGAGTATTATGAAAAATGGGAACATGCAACTGTTCACTCTTACCATATCATTTACAAGGATTCGTAAGATATGTTTATGGAACAGCGTATACTGGTTTCTTACGCCAAACTTGTTAAGCTTATTGGCACTTGTGAGGGAAAGGCTGTTTTTCAGAGGAGAGCTATCTTTGCTGTCTGTCTTAAGCAGACTTGCTGCAGCCATGTGGAAGGAGAGAGCCAGCCCTTGTTTGGAAAGCAAACTTCATTGAAATGATGTGCAAGTTTCTCAAAAAACTGCACACATAGTTAAGTGCACAGAAAGCCCAAAAGCAAGAGTCCCACCCAGAGCACAAGAGGCATGGTCGCCTCGAGAAAATAAATAGGAAACCACATAAAAACATAAAAGAAGCTACACATTAACTGGCTATAGAAGCTGAAGTTCTTATCTCCCTGATCAAGAAAACTAATGCCCACAACAGAAATAGAGCTGAATCTCTCCTGACTTAAAATAGTGGCTGCTAGCAGGGCACGCAAAGAAGGGTCCTCCACAAAGTAGCCCAAACGTTTTGCACCAAATAACAAAAAAAGATTTTGGGAAGGGAATCAGTGGTGCTTATGGAAACAGCCTTCACCACATTGTGAAGAAAACTGCCAACACTCCAGTCTTGCGGTTACAGAGTTGAATTACTGATACCTTCTTTTATGCCATTACTGTCTTGCACAGGAAAAATAAATATTTAGTTCCTTTCCAGAACAGCAACTATTCCTTTTCTTTGGTTTTCTGCTGGGCATCAATCCTACAGGTGCATTTGCCTTTCCCCATTATAAAGAATGATACAGCAAGCATGACTGATCAATTGTAATGGGAAACAAAACTACTGGGTTACTGAGGAATTCATGATCAGCTCCACGCAGCAGGAACTATTATTTTATAGGCTTTCTGATAAAGTATCTGGATAACTACAAGAGGAAATACAGGCTCTGATGTGTGGCAAAACTATCACGAATAAAACCTGTTACTGCTGTAAATATCAGCCACATGGCCCAATGTGTACATCAGACTGAAATTTAGTTCCGTGTACCTATCACAGTAAAATTCCCATATTAATGAAAGTGCATCTCTTAGGATGTAGATAAGCTAATCTAAATTTTTATTTAAAGACACTGTGTGATCTCGCAGCCTAGTCAAAACCAGAGATTTTCTTAAAGCTTTTTTTAGATACTCCCCCAATAAATTTCCTGCCCTCTGAAAGAGAAAATAGAGAAAGATTCTCTCTCCTTATTGCTGAAAGACAGACATGGACAAGGAACATGAATTCATGCCTCTCTAGTTTGTGAACTTCCTATAAAAAGAAAATGTCTTCCTCATTAGCATTTTTGTACGCAAGCAAGAGGCAAAAAGTCCGAAGTGTTACTTCAGATAGTGCCCTCTACATTTCCCATATGTCTCCTTCAAAAAAAAAAATCCTCTCGCTGAACTGAATCTTCATAGCATAGCTTGCCTGAGGTGTAAAGTCTGTCACTCCCTTCTCACTGAATTATTTACTTGCACACCTTCATTGTTGGAGGGCTAATCGTAGGTGCTGGTGCTGTGAGACCTGCAGCTCCAGCCACCTCACAACTCACCAAATTCCTGGCAGAAAATCACTGGACTTTCCTGCCTGTGCTGCCCACAGTACCCACCCGACACGACCAGCCCAGTGCCCTGGTAAAGAATATCTGCTGGGGTCAGGCAGTAAAACACGGACCACTGGAAAAGCCTGAAGAACAGAAAGTTCATGTAAAACAACAGAGAAATATGCGGAACAGAAATATTGGATGCAGCTTGTGGACATAGACCTGTGGCTTATCTATGGCAACAGCAACATCCTTCAGAGGGAAAGGAGAAGGTGCGGGGAAGCACACGAGGCTCAGAGGAAAACAAGGCAGAAGCAGCAGGAAAGGAGTGAAAGGAGAGCCCACCATGGGAAATGGCAACGTGAAGAATGACAGTTACTTCTTATGGGAAATGTGAGGAAAACAGAGAGACAAGGCAGCTCTGTGGGGACCAGGAAAGAAATGAGTAAAAAAAATGTAAGGATAGACAAAAACCCAGACTCTCTGCAACAAATCCCCTGGCTGAAGCAGTAACTTCTGTTTGTTTAAAAGGGATATTCTCTCCTTTACAAACTCTCTGGCCTATGCTCTTCCTTTGCAATGCAGAGGGGTACTGCCCTCACTGACGCCAGTGCTGGAGGTTACTCAGGAGAACTGTGCAGCAGAACAAAAGCTTCAGCGTGGCTCAAGGCACTTGTGCTGAGCCCAGCAAAGGCTGTTTGGTCCAGCTGCCAGCAGGGATCAAGGAGAAAAAAGGTGATGGGGGAAGCTGCAGAAGAGACAAACTCTTCCAGCTACCTCCTACACGCTGAAACCCTCAACTTTCCCTTGTTTCTGAAAGATTACAGCACTGAAATACCTCTGTGAGGAAGTCAGTAACTTTTTTAGCACTGAAAATGCTGGTAAGAACTGAAGAATGGGCAAACCCTAAGCTATGGCTCTCCATTTCCCTGAAGCAAGGGGAAGTGACTGTAGCCTGAAAAATCAGCCCTTCAGCTCCCAAGGATAGCAGAAGTGAAACAGCTATTTACTTACCACACATTTGCATGGACTGTACTTATGGGCAGCTAGCTGTTCAGAAGCTCCTACGGGTTTGAAATCTGAGATTTTAGGTGTCCCATTTTAAGTTGTTTTCAGTTTGATTACCAAAAGGTTGTTGAAGCTTCCAGCGACCTCAGTGACAGCCAGGATTAGTCAGCACTGCTGAAAATAGGGTCCCCATTGCCTTGAAGCAGACACCCACAAATAGAAATATCTGCAAAATCAGAGGCCCTTGAAACCTTTGCACTTAAAGACAATTAGCTCAGGAAACACAGACCTGGTTTTGCTCTACAACTGCAAAGCCCAAAGAGTCTGCTGGGTGTTACATCTACATGAACACTGAAACCTTTTGACAGATGCTATGTTCTTTCTCTAGATATCAGTGTTTTGAGAGCTCACAAAGGTGCTGTGAGGTTTGACTACTTAGCACTGACATGGCACCTGCAAATGACAGCTCTACAAACTTGTGACTGTTCCCTGAAGCATTTGTTTACAGACTGGAACGGAAGCATTGTTTGCTGACTGCAATCAAGGAAAGACTTGAACATTTATTGTGAGCAACAAATTCTGAAACAATAAAATGAGCTCTATTTCCTTCAAAAAGCGCACTAGGAAATTCAAAACAAAAAAGATGTAAAGAGAACGCTTAAAGCCGGTCTGCCATTCACTGCAACCTGTCAAGATTCCTGGTACTTGTAGTGCTTGTAGATATTTACAGAACATTAACCACAGAAGGTCTACTCTTGTAATATTTATCCTGGGCTCTAAATCTGAACAGGGAAACCTGCCATTAAACGTCTGCAAATGGGGCCAGTAAATCGTAAATGAGTCCAATGCTTAGGGTGAAACACATCAAGTGCCTCAAAGTGGAAGCACCTGAAAACATTACTCATCTTTGAAATGTGAGGCCATGCAGTGTTCAAACAGTTACAAACCCCAACTCTGATGCCCTCCGCTCCCACTTAATGCCATGGCAATGAAAGACAGTAGCATCATGACAGCAGCACTGCCTGGGATCCAGTAATACCTGTGTTGCAACAGCTTCTCTTCCTCTTTCACATTAACTTGTTTCTCTTTGTTTCCTGGCAGCATGCTAAAATATCTACTTGCAGTGAAGCACCTAAGACACGCTACTTTCTGCACTGACACACCAGAAACCAACCTGGGCTGAGTGGGTAGATGTCATTGTCAGCCCCGAAGAACAGATTGCGTGTCAGCTTGCGAGGATCGACCTTCTGAGGGGTGGACGAGGCTGGACAGAGGGAGAACCTGCGACGAAGAAAGTTCTCCTCCTTCATGGCATGAGCTGTGGGGGTTTTCTGAAAAAGAAAGATAGAAATAACAGTTCATTTCAAGACACAGGAAATCAAAGTTTCACACCCAGATGACTCTGCTGCTTCAAAGCCACCTAATCCTATGTAGTGTGCCAGATCTTTTTATAGAGTGCCAGAAGGCTATGCAGAAAAAAAAAGAAAGTGATATTAGTTTGAAGCTACAATTACTGATTTGCTGACTCTCAGTATTTGCAAACTGCAGGGAAGCAGGACACTGTTCCTTGGTGAATCCAGGCAGTATAACACCCTCCCACCTATAAGGATCTATCTAGGATAATAGCTACTTACTGGGTCCAGTGCACAGCAGCTAAAATTAACTTTTTTTTTTTTTTTTAAGGTTTTGGAGTCTCTTTCATAAATGTAACTCCATTGCTGCCAGCAGAGTTACACCATCTCTGCAAAAATCAACATTTAATCTGAGCTGCATGGAGGAAGACCAGCTGCATCACCTGCAGAGAGCAGCAAGCGAAGATAACGCCAGCATCGCTCCTGCCCTTATTTCCAATTACAGCATATATAAATAATTTTGGTTTTCTTTAAAACGGCATTTAGAACAGCCTTGCAGTTTGATCAATAAGATAAACCTTGCTGCTCTGTGTGGGTAAAGAACAGCATTTTTCTCCCCAAAAGCCTCCCTGCATCCCCATACAAGAGCCTGGTGGTACTGTACTCTTTACCACCACTTGGCTAACACATTAGACTATCCTGGCTGGAATTAAAGGTTTCTTTTATACCCATCCAACAAGCAGTTCTTTCTTACCCATTACAAACAGATATTATGACTGTCTCCTTCCTGAGTTACAAGCTTTATTCTCCCCCCGCAGTGCAGCCAGAGGCAAGGCTCTTGCTAGCAGTAAGAAGCGTTAACCAAGCGTTTTGGTGGGCATTACAGACCACGAGGTCTGCTGCTTCTCCAGGGGACAGTTACTGCGGTAAGAAAAACCCTGTAGGATGGCACGTGTTTCCTGAAAAGAGCCTCCAGGTTTTCCCATCCCTTTCAGGCTACTGGGAAAGCAAAGGGGAAAAAGTTGCCCAGAGTCGCAGTGCAGTTCGGGAGGGCAAGACCCGCATGCATGTAAGGTGACCTGTGTAGCACTAGGTGGAAAACAGGCTGATTAAGGGCTAGAACATCCTGCCCTGCCCTTCCTGCTCCCAGTACCACCCTGGTGCTTGTGCTGGCCCAAACACCCCAATTTAATGGGGAACCCTCAGCGGCCTCTTGGAGCTCAGCCTTCACAGCTGAGACACCGCACAGGGAAATGCCATGAACTTGTCCCAGTGTGAGAAACTCCCCTCCTGTGTTTTATCTGAGCTCTGTCCCTCCACCTGCCCTGCTAATCCCTGCAGAAGGCAGTCCCAATGTTTCCGGTTTTGCAATTTTTAAAAAATTTATTTACACAGCAAGCTGCATCAACTTTATAAACTAGCTGTGATTTACAAGGTGAGAGAGAATCTGCTCCTTCTTTCCCGCAAGAGACGGCCTCAGTGCCCAAGAGGTTAATTTGATCTAAACCAGTCTGGACTCCAACAATGAGTGTGGGTTACCAAAACCACTTTGAGCAGCAGGTCTTTCTGAACCCAGCTCACCATGCTGGGATGGGTGAGCCACCAGATGTGAGGGTCTGTAAGGGGGCTAATGGCTAGCAGCTGGGGCTAGCCCAAAAATGGGACTCCCCCAGACCACGCAGCTGCAATTTGAAGGGGATGCATGTCTCCTGCTGGGCCCGCATCATCCGCGGAGGATGAATTAACGGCTGTGCAGTGTTCTGAGGACACAACATTCCCTAAAAGCCCTACATGTTATCATGTGTCCCCCCATGACATGGCTGTAAGACACTACAGATTCCGCAGCAGCATTTCACTGCAACCACTTTACACAACTCTCAGTGAAAGGCTTTGTATTCAAGTGCCAGGACACTGCGCGCTGGACGGGGCTGCCACAGCCCCACTCTTCGCACAGCGCCTTGTGCGAGGCTGTGTTTCAGGCCGATGATGTGTGATGACAGCTGGGTGAAATGAGGTGGCTGCAACGCTTTCCACTCGCTGCTGCCCTGCCTCCTGTCAATGCAACTGCCCAGCAAAACCACCCTGCAAACATACGTCCAGGCTCAAAAAGTCCCCAGGTTCCCATTGTGGCCAACATCATCTCCGAAGCAGCAGGTAACTTGGCTACCTAACATTTAGCCATGTAAATAACCCTTTTTTTGCATAGCTACTCTTGATTGCATACAGCTGGGTGGGGAGAAGATGCTAAATTAAAGCTAACTTTAAAAAAGAAAAGAGAGAGAGGAGGAAAATGCAGCTACTTATGTGTCTGAAAGCAAAATATTTAAAAATAGTCCAGGTCTAAATAGCTGGGTTTGGAATGCTAACACTGAGCTATTTTCTGCCCTTGTTCCCAGAAAGGCCATCTCAGCTCTCCACCTCTGGAACTGCTTGTAAGTGGCTTGAAGCAAAAGCAAATCCGTGGGATACTCTCCCCAAAAAGCAGCGACCTGGCGAGGGCAAGCCGATCGTGCAGGAAGGCATTCAGAAATCCCAGGTCCATCAGTGGAAAGCAGGCTGGGGAACAAGTTACAAACATCTGTCCATCCGGCTCTTACGCCCTGCTCTCGTGGTGGAGACTCTTCTTGACAGGGTAACAAAAAGGCTGCATTCAGCACCATTTTGTCTCAGCAGTACCACAAGTCACATCAGTGGAGAACTGCCAGCCAGCTCACACTGATGTCCATGGCAAAACCCCTCCAGACATCGGAGCAAGAGCAGGCTGTATACTGGGTCAGACATACCAGAACACAATTTCTTTCAACTGCTGCTATATCTACTATGCAGAGAGACTGATGCTCTAATGTTTGCCTCACCTATTATTTCACACTATTCAACCACAGGATAATTGACAGAATTATTGTGCTGATGCTCTCTCATTCCCACACTTACTTAAACCACAGGCTTGACAGCAAGAAATCTGGAAGCCCTGTTCAACTGGGAACAGCCACTGGGCAATAACAAAGGAAAAGACCTCTCTCAAGTCTGTAATTTGCTCTGGCTCTTCTCTTACATATCTTTATACAAACTTGTGGCAGCAGCTCATCTCTTTTTGACCACAAAGATCAATTTGAGTAAGTTACTGGGTCCTTTTTGGCAGGAGACCTCCAGTGACCGAAGCTCCCCGAGAAGCAGCAATGGCGATGTGTCTGTCTGTCAGCCACACACGCGCAACCATGCAACATGCCGTGTCACCAACATCCCAGCTTGTTTTTCAAAGGTCTTCTAACATTGCATTGCTCCAGCTCACGGGCACAGATCCTTCCTACATTTGACCCTCATCCAGACAGGCTCTTATACCATCCACATTTTCTTGGGCTTCACTCCAACTAGAAGCTGACAGCAGCAGAGCCTCTCGTTCAGTGCGCTACATAGCGTGTGCGCAGTTCAACTTACTTTTCCTTTATTTTGGGTACAAGAGAAGAATTGTTGGCCTGCAGTTCATTCCCTGAGATTGCACCATCTTAGATTACCATGACATTTTTTCAGAGAAAGGCTGAGACGGACAGACTCAGCCTACAAGATTTTACCTCATTATGCAGTGCAAAGTGCAGCACAAAATCACAGACAAGGACTTTTTTTGTATTTTGGGGTTTTTTTTATATATCAGACACTTTTTTCTTTGGTGGGAGAAAATGTAGTTCACACTATTAAGATTCTAGAATACACCTGAAATATTTGGCTTGGTTTCCAAAAGATACCTCTGTGTGTACCTGCATCTGTACTATGCTGTTTTATTCTCCCTCCCTCCCAATGCCTTTTGTACCCTTGGAAAAAGTCAAGGAAATCCAACAGGCATCAGAAAACTTGAAAATATTAGCTTCTTAAAAGTTATGTGAAAATCAATGGCTAAAGAAAGGAGAGAAACTGTTGTCCTCTGAAAGAAGGGCAGTACTATGAACCCAGCTATTACCAAACATCAGTGAATCCAACATAAGCCACAAATCCATAAGAAAATGAAGCTTCATTAGCTCACTTACTCAGAGCTACTTGTTATATCTGTCCATAACGGTCTGCCTGCCCAAGCTGGCTTCAAATTACATAAAGCCTGTGAGAGTTGTAGGGGATGCTGAACAGTACATGCCAGGGGCAATTTTCCAAAGGGATGTAACAGGAAGGCGGGAGGTGTGTTCAGTGTTTTTCATAACAGGGCTCTTTAGACACCTAAATAATCCAGCCTCTGCCCAGAATCACCTGTGCGAGACAGCGTGTGAAGGGTTCCAAGAATATAGCCTTGTACTAAATCTACTTTTATACTATTAATGTGTGATTATCTAGAAAACATACAACAATTCACTGGTGATGAAGTATCTGATATGAAATAAACAACCACAGAAGATACACTTCTAGACATGAGTGCTTTTGAGTCTCAAATCTTGCGTGACTGATTTGAGGACAACATTGTTGTTCTGAAACCCAAATCTACTTCTAAATCAGTATTTTGGAGGTTGCTTCAGGATATGGCAGATGCTTCACAGAAACCAGTTCTGCGGGGGCTTGGAGAATAGAGAGAAGTTAAAAATCAAAATTGGGCTAGAATTGCAGAAGGCCAAAAATTGCCATTACCAAACCACTTGCATAATGCAAGGCAACAAATTTCACCCACTGCTCCTGCGTCCCTCCAAATCCAGCAGATGAGATGGAGAATTGTCTAAGAAAGACATCATGTCTTGATTTGAAGACGCCAACTGATGCAGAATCCATAAGCTCTCTTAGGAAACGAACCTCATTGTGAAAAATCTTCACTCTAGCTCTTGCACGAATTTATCTGGTTGTTAGTCTTGGTAGAGTAAACCACCCTGAAGTTTGCAGCTCAGGTAATTTCTGGCCTTCAGTTATGTGCTCTTGCTCATAAAAATGAAGGAAAGGTAATACAGAGAGTATTGACAGAGCCACTAAACAGTATTTTTCAGGATTGCCCCTTTTGTGTTGACAGCTCTCTAAGCAGTAATGGGCTATTAAATGTGGGCTGTTCACCAGAGCTTAAATAGGAATAAATAATTCCGTGGCAAGAAATAAACTTCTTGCTAACCCTGTCTTTGAGACCACTTTATTTTTTAAAAACAAAAAATACAGTAGATGAAAAGTCTGCATCGAACCCCTATGAAACACAGGACAACGAAAGTGGTGAACTTAACAGGGTGCAATTGCCTAGTGGGACTTTCACTCCCCCGTGGCTTCAGGAACAGCCAACAAAAGAGCAATGGGGCAAGAGTAAAAGTTATTTTATCAGCAAGCCTTGTGGCTGCCATTAAAGTAAATGGGAACTTCCAGCACTCTCCTCTTCTGGCACCGGACCCATTTTGGGTGAAGGCAGCGACTAATACATTTACAGATGATCAGTGTGGTGCAGAGATGCCTTTCACATGGCTGCTCTGCATTTTGAGCGTTTTGCGCTTGCTGGAAAGATAGTGGCAACTTTCAGCATTGGGCCCAATGCTTTTGGGGCTGGAATTTTCCTGGCTCCATCTTCAAATTTTCAAAGTTCCTCATATATAATTACCACACAGCTAAACACTGTGCAGACTTTATGCTGCCCCTACCCTCTGCAAACTGGTGGGTAGGTTGGTTTGCTTACTCTCATTTCCAGCATTTTAAAATAGATTGGAAATATGCACATCTCTATAAATAGTTAATTAGGGGTTTCGTATAGTTAAGAAGGCTGTGCTATTTGGGGGGGCTCTTAATCTATTCAAGGCTTGTTTCAAACAACCTTTTCTTTTTCTGGTCACTAAATATTTCCCAGAAAGCAAATTAAACCATATTTTGTATTCACAGCAGTCATTCACTCCAGCATCCGCATCAATAAGGAAAATTAAATCTAAAGGTACTGACATTTCCTGATTCAATTAACCCGGAGGAGGTAAAAATTTCATGAATTAAAAGAGAAGGCAAATTGGTAGCAGATACATTTCTAGCGATTACACTCCTAAGTATTCACCAGGAAAAACGGCAGCACAGATCCTCAACAAGGGTAAATTATTAGTTCAGTGGTGCACTGGTGATTTACAACAGCTGAAGAACTACAATCAATTCAGAAAGTCTGTGATATCTGCTTCTGGAAGCTATTCCTAAAATATGTATTTATAAGATAGGTAATTGGACAACCAACCCCCTACTAACAGTTAAATAAAACCTGATACAGTGAAAAGTGCCTGTGCAGGGAATTTTTTTCTCTGCCTAATCCATGTTTTTTGGTTAGGGATATGGAAAAACACACATATTACAGCTGACACTGAATGTTTTGGGCTGTCACCCTGTTAGCTGGAACCTGAAGCAATGAAGCTTCCCGATAAGTGTCAGCTATTCCCCAGAATTATTGGGGTCAGCTATTTCTCTATGGTGCTGGCAAGCGGACCTTTCCTCACCAGTGGTGGTCCCTGGTATGGTCCTCCTAGGCCATGTCCTGCTCTACTGGATCCCAAACCAGCCCCAGCAGCTTGATGGAGCCCACTCTTTCAATCCTTCATGGGCTTCCAGATGAATATACTGAAATGCTGGTACTGCAGGAGCACGCCGATTTTAAGGACTGCCATAACCTCTTCTGCATGCCGTATCACTCAGCTTGACAGTCAGTCCAGGCTGGAAAGTAAAATAATGCGGGTTGCTGAAGACACCCATCTGCAACAAAGGAACCAAGTTACTGAAAGCTAAAGCTACAGAGGGCTTTATTAAGATGATATGCAACGGGAAGGATTTCTCTCAGCTTCTTCAGCAAGCTCAGGAGTGTCAGTAGTTCATCCCTACAACCTAACTTGAAGCTCACATGCCCTGCAAACTCCTTAAAGCTGCCTCTCTCGTGCTGTTTTTGTGGAAGATGCCTACCACAGCCACCCCCAGCAATCTGCTCTTGTTCTCTCCGAGAACAAAAGAACAACCTCCTTCTATCACCTTCTGCTTCTCTGCCTGCCTTTTCCTGCACTGGGCAGTGAAAATTATGTAGTAATCAGGAGACCAAAACTATTTCCTCCCTTAATTCTTTGTAAGATGTCTTGATTAATGTTTCCCTTGTATATACCAAAACATTTGCAGCTTTAGGCACACCAGCAGCAATTACAGGCATAATCTTCTCACAACTAATCTCTCTCTAAGGTGAGCATTATGTACAAAGACCACAAACAGAACAACTACAGGCAAAACCAGGCACTGAATGCATACACTGAGAAAAAAACATCCCAGATCATTCATTTTGGAGATCCCTATTTAACTCAGGACTAAGAAATTTGAAGGCAGGGTCACAACGGGCAAAACATTTTTATTTGACATTGAGGAAAACTTCATCTTTAGGATCACCTCTGGTTTGGATAAACAACTCCTGTGAGCAAACACCAGCCCATCACTAAAGCCATGTTGTATTTGGGAAAAGGATCACTGCAACCTTATGGCTTAGAAATGGGCATAGCAGTAAGTATTAAATACACAATCCTCATGTGTTTTTTTGTCTTAAAACACTTGCAGTTTACTCTGTAAACATTATGCTAGAAATTTCTTCGGACTAGGAATATTGAGTGGGTCATTGAAATGAATGCTTAATGATTTTTACATCCACCTCCTCTGCCCTTTAAACTGTAAACTGATTGTTATGCAGAAGGCTATTAATTTAACAAAGCATATTAAATTTCCCACTAGCACTGAGGGGCTTCTCCTGGCTTAGCAATTTCACTGGTCCTTCCCCTTGCTAACTGCATAGATCATACCTCACTTGCCGTAATTACAGCTAGTACATCAACATTAATTGATTACTTTATTAATTAATTATTTCCCTGCTAACAGCAGGTACATGCAGAATTGAAGATTTTACCCATACTACCAGAAGAATGAGAAAGTCCACAGCATTCAGTGAGACAGGAGTGAGCACATTTCCTGCAGACCTTTGTCTTAGTCCCTCACTTTATTTTCAGTAAATCATACTTTGCATAATCTCCTTTAGGCCCCGATTTCTGAAGGCATCCCTACTGCTAATGCAAAAGTATTTTCTTGAAACACCAATCTATGCAGGAAGGTAAGGTGCTTTCTCTGAGTCCTCTTCAGCCCTTTAATCCCATGTTCTAATACATTCAACTGAAGACGACCAAAAGGTAAATCACAGCTGTTAAGCATATATCAAGCACCTGAATGCTTATCCATCTTACTGTAACTTTATTTAAAGTTCACCACTATTTGTTACTGATATCTCTAGTCAGTATTCTTCTAAGCAGGAAAACAAAGTAAAGATGCAGACCAGCAAAGACTCCCCACCAAAACATAATGTACAACCAAGCACATGTGCCACGTATAGGAAGAAACATGCCATCACAGATCACAATTGATCTCCAGATACAGTTTTCATAACATACTAGCCAAGAAATTCCAGTAAGGATCCACTTTGAAACAAACTCAGGAACCAGATTTGTGCCTCTACTTTCTGTTTATCTAGAAATATTTATATACTTCTTTAAATTAAAGTTTTTTACAGGTGACACTAGGGCTATCACAGGTGACACATGAGGCTATCACAGCTGCTTCCTGGCAGTGAACTCAAGAGGCTGTTGGATTTATAATTACATAAAAATTAAGGTATAAGCACAACTCAGGCACACATACATAAATTACCTTTGAGCTAGCTAGCTGTAGTAGGGCTAATGGCGTGGGCTACAGTAGTAAGGCATGCAAGGCAGGCTAGAAATTATATCTGAGAAATCAGGCAAGCACCACATGGCCAGATCATTCTGAAATCCGTGCTGATGTCTGCCACTGAGCAACCTTGTTCAAGTGTTCAGGTAAGCAGATAGAAGCCACCATCGCACCTCACTTGCAATACCAATGACCCTTGAATCCCTGCTGCTTGTGCTGGAAGTGTGGGCACAGGTCCTGGCCAGCCTGCAGCAGTTTGGCAGCACATGCCTGAGCCAAAAGGCAACACTCCCTTTGACTTCCACGCGAGGCTCAGGCACATAGACACGGTATGAGGTTAGGCACTAAAAAACAGTGTTGAAAGCTTTGTGCTAGTTAAGGAAATAAGCACTCGGTTATGAATTTCAGTATAAATAGTATTAGGCCCAAAGGTGAAAATATTGGACATACGACTCAAAAAATGTGCACCTGAAAAGCAGATTTGAAGGGCTCTGCTTCCTTTTTATTGCTGTTGTTAATATTGATAGCTCATCCACAAGTGACATTTTTTGTTTGAGGCACACTGTGAACACAGTGTCTCCAAGCCTGAGCATTTCAGGAAGCAAGTCTCTGAGTCCCATGAACAGTATTAATGAGTTGCGTAATGGTAAACCATGTCCACCTTTGACACATTGAGCTTTCCAGTAATTATCCATAACTCAGTACACATGCTACTTGGGGAACGGATATCCCACAGCCCCCCGTGCTCTTAAGTTTTTACGCATGCTAATTGTTAGTAATACCCTCCGATAACCGCCCATACAATCCTTTTAAACTGTAGCTGACTACCTAAGAGCACAGCTTTTAAATAACCCAGTTTTTCTAGTGGTACCTTAGGGGCTACAGACCCCAGACCACGATAAGGGTCACCCTGATGGAGTCACCGTGACAGGCCTTGGGAAGAGGGAGCCCGGCCCCGCATGGCACCCGCCATCCCCACTGCCTGCAGGAGGGCTCTGATGATTATGGCCCCATGCCAGGGGTTACAGGATTTGGGATAGGCCCAGGGAGGTGAGGGAAATGTGGTATCAGGTACACGGAAACATAAACGAGACGTTCATTTAGCTGCTTTAGCTAAAGCTCTTGGAGATTTAAAGCCATGACAAGAACACATTGCTTTGGACAGGCATGCAGTTACATCATTTGCAAGCAGGCCACATCTTCAAGGTCAATTTTTGTCCTGATGCTTTTCTTTAAAAAGAACATATTAAAGAGCATCATTACAGCTTCATACCGCTATCTAAATCACATAATGAGATCATATTCCCTTTTAATGGAAGGATCCTACTTCAAGCTTTAATGACATTTAAAAAAAACCCAGTCTACTGCAAGCCTTACTGATGGCTTTCTATGATATCCACCTCTGCCTTTATATAATTAAATCTAGAAAAGATTGTGCCTTGGGGCTACACTCCCACCACACAATTACTAGGAAATACCAAGCTAATTTTAAGACCTGCTTTCATGCTCGGTAGTGTCCTCCTGACATTATTCCCTTGTTTGTGAAATATTGCCCCTTTGTAACAAAGTAAAACAAAATCAGACTTCTATCTCAAGTCCTGTTGAGCCATTTTCAGACTCGGGCTTGAAAGGGAACGTCAACATGGCAGTAAGGCAAAGCTAATGGCAGGAAAGGATGTTTACAAACCATCTTACAAGAGAGAAAACAAGTGCTGTTCAATTTCACAAAGATTTTCCAGAATCAGTTCCAGATTATTTATGTCATGAGCATCCACTGTCCCAAACACACTCTCACAAAGAATGAAATGGACAATCCTAAATGCCAAGAATTTTAGATTAGAAGTATACTTCTACCTTGACATCCTGTATAAGCACAAACTATATTTTCACCCAATGGCTCTGACTGCAAGCCCACTAAATTATAGCCGGCCTGGCTCATCTGCTTCTGAAGAACAGCTAAGTGATGGAGAAATGACCACATCCCATGGTGCTCCAATCATGCTGAATTTTCTGCTTTTCTACTTTGTTGTTTCTCCTGTCAGATTCAGACAGGCTCTGTAAACCTCAGGGGTCTTCACAAGGAGGACTGAATAAACAAGAACAAGTAAATTTTAAGGAAGTGCATCTATTTTTGAAAAGATCCTTATATACCCCTGTTCAGCTTTTCAGACTTTTGGGCACTGTATTGTATCAAGACCTGCTGTACAGTGGTTTAAATTTAGCATCCACCTATACTTCCTCTGATACAGTTGCTCTCCCTGAAATTCTGCAGGAAATTAATATACCGTGTATTTTTGCATAAACGTCACTGTTTCTCAAAGACGGGAGCATCAAGCTCTTCCTTCAACAATAGTTAAAAGATGGCACTGCAGTTATTTTGGTCCTAGATTTTTAATTAAAAATCTCTGTGGGAAGAAGGAAACTAGACAACCCACAAAGAGCATTTAGGGTGGAATTTATGGTGTGTTAAATGAGCCCAAAGGACTCAAACTGCGCACAGGCTGATGCAGCATGCACAACGAAACCCACTCTCCACCTCAGTTCTCAAGCCAAAAACCTTTCCGCGCCTACCTCGGTCCTTCCTTCTCTCCCAGTTTATCCGTGACTTATCCGGTGAAAACAAGGAGACACGATAAACTCTTTGCACTGGCGCTTTCCTTTGATTCAGCCGGAGGGAGCTTTAGGCACGCAGGTGAATGAGCACACCACGTCATACAAATTTAACTGTGCATTTGTCTTTGCTGATCTCCTCCTACCTGTTCAAATAATACTATCCCAATATTTTTGCTGGTGACTACTCTGGTACTTGTACAACTGTCCCATTACCAGATGCAGCCATGTGTGTGCCAGGCATAAGCCAGACAGAAACTCTTTGTGTGAGTTATCAGCCATAAGCTAAAGCCCTGGAAAATCCCAGCAAGAAAGCAGTTATGATGGAGTGTGCGTTTTGTTTCTGAATTAATTTCAGTGAAAAAGGAAGTTCCCCAAGTGACTTAAATGTGCTTTGTAGGGATTGCAAGCTTCCTTTTTAAGAGCGTCTAATACATTTCAATGGTAATTAGTTGAAAACACCTGATACCGAAGACCTGAGTCACCTTTCCCTCATATTGCTTTTATACTGAAATAGTACCAACGGTGGCAGTGAAATTCCTCCTTGCTGATGCCAGTGTAAGCCAAGGCAGGATCCGGCTCCCAATCTCGTCGGCAGCAAACCTGACAATACAGCTCTTGACAAAAGACAACAAATCTGAAAGCCATGGAATTCAGAAAGAGGACTCTTCTCATCACTTTAAAGCTAACCTATACTGACACCGGCTTTTTTTGTCACTGAATGGAAAGATCCAAGCAAAAAAACCCAAACTGAAACAAAACAGTACTGCTCGGCACAAACTCTCCTTCCTACAAGCACTAACAACTGGAAATACATGGGGGGTCAAAAGCACCCCTCCCTGGAGAGCTGGGGGGTCCCAGCTGGGGTGGGTAAGGAAAGCACTACCCACGCAGCGCAACACCAACACAAGGATGTCTACACCAGCTCCAGCATTGCCACAAGGGAGGGAGGAGAGCGCCAAGGAGGATATGGAGAACAAGGGGCACCTGCAGACTCCCGTCTATGGATTTATGGATCACTCTGACCTTCAACAGCTCCGTGTCGAAAGCGTAAAAGTGGCTTTAAACAAACAAACAAAAATCCCTGCCTCCCACACAAACGCAAGCTGAGGCCTGGCACAGAAGGAAGATCAGGACCTCAGTGTCCAGGCTGGCCCTGGCTGAAAGGAAGCCAAACACAATGCAGCCGAATCACAGAATTTTCGTTATCGCAGTGCTAAGAGCAGCCAGACAATGCTTTCCAATAAAGACCACAGCAATTTATCACAGAGAGACAGGAGTTCGCAGGAAACACTCCCATTATCTCTACTACGAAAAGGAAGTGGCAAGGAGAACAGCTAAAAGGTGACAGACAGGCCAGACTTCAGCCCCGCTCAGGGCTGACCAGCTCATCTTTTCCACACCAGAAAAAAAAGTGACAGGCTTCAGCTGTGTGGGTCTTACAAAACAGGAGTTAGAGTTGCCGCACTATGACTTCTCAAGAGAAACAAACCAAGACAAATGAAAATATTTCAATAGCAACTGTGCTGTGCCAGATCCCCATGCTGTGTAAATCAGGGAAGTTTTGTGGCCTCTTTAGCAGGGTGATGCTGACTTACAGTGGTGAGCGCAGGGCATCCAACAGGTAGAATGGAGGCAATCTCAGAGAGACCTGCAATGCCAAAAGTAGGTGGTGGAGGAGAATGACAGCCCATGGTGCTTTCTAGCAACTATTTGGTCTGTATTACAAAAGTAGGCTTCGAAGAGGTTGCTGCCTACAAGCTCCAAACGTGGAAGAGTTTACAAACACAAGAGTCCGGATGGAAAAGATTTGAAAGGTTTGGGAGGGTAACAAGGGAAGGAATAAACAAGTATCTCTGAAACGAATTAAGGAAGCACTTAAAATGGGAAAAGGCTAGATGGTCTGTACAGAATTTGTGGTGCCTCTAAAAGGTACAAAACCTTTAACATCCCATGGCTATACGCACATACTGAATTCCCCTACAGGGCATAAACACAGACTGCTGTTACCAGCTGCCAGCAATAAATACTATTGCCCAACCATTAGCAATCAGTTGGCACAGCAACCAAAAGTGCTAGGAGCTGTACAAACACATAATAAATAATTGCCCCTGCCTCAAAAAGCATACTGGGTTTCTAACCGTCTCAAGCAGCACTTGGACCCAAACTTATTTGCTAAAGAGCAACAAACCACACCAGCTACTGTCTGAGTGAAGCAGAGAAAACTAAAGAGCATAACATTTTAATGTCTTCCCCTTGATCACGTCAGCTCATTCAGTGGCTTTCCCAGCAAAACTAATCTTCCACTGCAGTCATCTCTTCATCTTTAGGGAAATGTATGAACACGGATATTAATGACTTCTCTCGTGTGCAGCTCACAATGCATCACCACAGACACCAGTGATGTGATTGCTGTAAGAACGATTGTGTGTTTTATAATGAACAATTTCATATCTGGTTAAAAGTGAAGGCGACAAGACAATAAAAAGGAGTTTTTCAAAACTGCTCACCAATGGATTCTGTGGAATCCTGTGGGAGTGGGGCTGAGCTGATACTGCATCTGTCTGGCAATCTCATGCAAACTGTCCCGACTGCAAGCCTCCCTGCCAAGAACTGCAGGCAAAGACCTGTCTGATTCCTCTGCCTCTTCTTTCAGGGCTGCTAGTGTTGCTAGACTCTTTAAGGTGAACGATCAGCTGTTGACAGCCTGCAGCTCCCACCCGAAGCAAACAGAGAAGGCAAAAACTGTGAGTCAGCTCAGGGAGAGAAGTAATCTAAACCAGCAAAAGGACCCTCACAGATCACTTTCCTCCTAAAAAGAAGCAGCAAAGACCAGGGCATGCTGGATGCTAGGCTGGGTTACAGCCCAACTGCAGATTTGTCCAAGGTCAGCTGCTTGCTCTTGACGATCATACACCACCTTTACCGACTGCTGTCTGCCTATGCCACCCTGACAGCCCCAGCACCACCCAGCCGCAGCCCCAGCCTGCAGGCAAAAGCCCCAGCCCGCTCATGGGGGCCACCTCCGCCACCATCGTCAGAGTCACGGGGAGTCAGTGAGTTCACGGAAAAACAGCAAAGAAGTTTTCCTCCCTGCTCTGCAAAACAAGCCACTTGCAGTTCGGAAAGCTGTTTCTGAAGCAGTGCTCAGTCTGGAGGTAATGAAGTTGAGAAACACAGCATTGAAATGGCACAATAAGCAAAGGTGGGAATTAAATGAGATGGAGGTGACACTAACTCACAGGAGGAAACTATTAGGTTCTGCGAACATTTATTTCCCTCAACAGCCTGGCAAGGTAACTGTGCCATCAAGCAGTACAATAAAGCATGTTCCTCCCAGCAAAGCTTTGCAGTCCCCTAATGGCACCAGCTTCTCCTCCCGACGGACTCCTTCACCTTACCATCACCTGCCTTAAAATAACCTCTTACCATGCACAAGAAAAGGGTCATATGAGTTTATTTACTCTGTGGTAGAAGAAATCCTAGAAATTTTAGTTAGGTCCCATGTTTCCAGACACCTGTCAGTCATGTGCAATTAAGACAGTTTCTCTCCAGAAGACCCTAGTCTGTTGGTGGCACTGTCTTCCCCCAATTACTTTGAATATGAAGTGTTTCCCCTACCAAATGTATTTCTCCTTTGCCTGCAAAGACCAAGAGTCTTTCCTACATGGTTCTTCCTACAAGGCCCATACTGATCATCTAGATTAGCAGCAGTACCGGGAAAAAACCATCAATAAACCATGATATTTCAGATTATAGTATCTGATTAGAATTTTTTAAAGTTTCGCTCTATACCTGTTGCCCATTGATCTCCGGACTGCCCTGCCCTGCCAATGACTGAGGTAGATGAGCACAGATACAAATGCGAAGTATTTCACAGCCACCAGGCACTCACTTTTCACTGGCACAAGTAGCTTTTCAGGACCCAGATTTTCAACGTTGCTAGAACACCTCTGTATTTCCCTGCCAGCTCAAAGGCACTTCCAAGTAAGCCTTACTGGAATTTGCATCTCTGCCATGGCCCTTTTACATTGCCAATATGCTGCAAATAAAAACAAAGGTCAGCAACCAGTCTGAAAGTGAATAAAGTCTTACGTACTTTATTTAAAAATAAACTACAACCATGACTCACATGACTCACAGTCATGACTTTATAGCCAACACACTGACCAGTTCTTAATTTCTTAATTGTGAATACATAATGGCAGTAATACTAAGTCTTTCCACTGTACCTCCAGTCACAAAGACAAGATTGTAAATACACGGCATATTCAACACTCGCTTGTCAAGGAGTTATTGAGGCAGTCCGCAGACCAAGACTTGTTCTATACATGATTTGGTACCAGTTCACCCACGTTAAATTACAAGTATTATTTGGTGGTATATTTCTGCCAATACAACGAAAGTGTGGATGTAGTCAGAGCCAAATGAAAGTGCTCTATACTGGAATAGCTTGTTCTCCTTTCCCACAGGGGAACAAGCTACTCTGGTATAAGCATGTTCATACTGGCATACCTGAATTCGCACTAGGGGAGGGTTATATCAATATTACAGAATGGTAGTTAAAAGTAGTGCAAGTTGTTTACATAGGCAAGACCTAATTTTGTAGAGGATTTGCTCCTGATCTTGAAATCACTACTAAAACTCCTAATTCTACATGCAATCTAGACACAGAGCAGAATTGGGCTGATCAGGGTTTTAGCTGAATAAAATATACCACAAATCAATACAGACCACTGAATAACAACAACAACATAAGAAGGAGGCACACTTTCATGTGGGCTCTCACTAATAAAGCCAGTTGTATCTAGGGGACTCCATCCCTTTAGGTAGGTGAGAAGTTACCCAAGTTGTTTAGCAGCAGAGGGCAGTAAAATGGCCAACCTCGTTATATCAGACCAAATTCCTGAAAATGTCAACTGATGAAGCAAATCACAGGATGCCACTGCTACAGCTGCTTCTAGCAGAATTCAAGCCTCAAGGGAGCTGAGTGCCAGCATTTTTGAGCAGACAGGCAGAAATGCAAATACGGTGTTCAGGTACTTCTAAATCCATTATAGACAATTCCTACCAGTCAACAGTTCCCAAAGCATAAGGCTACAAATGTTCAAAGAACCCACTACATTTGCATGAGACTGCATCCAGCCTCAGAGGCACGGGGACAGAAACAAAGAAAGAAGGGGAGACTGAAAGGAGAGAAATGAGAGATGAGGGGAGGAGAGGAGGGCAGGTAAAAAAGCAGAGATTGAAAGGAGTAAAGAAAGAGCATACACAAAGGGAGATTTTAAAGAGCTGTAGGAAGGCTGGGATCAGTCTCGGGGAAGGTGGAGGAAAGGACACTCACCGCAGTGCTCACTGTCTTAGATGGCAATCACTCTCCTCTCCCACGCGACACCTGCATTCAGAGCCACTGTCCCTACCCCAGATCCTCTCCGCCTGCTACGTGCACAGAGGCTTTCTGGTCCGCTCCTGGATGCTACACTCCTCCAAGCTGCAGATCAGCACTGGACCCAGAGAAGACACCCGCACGCAAAGCCTCTGCTCCAGGGGCACATGGCAATGAAACACACCTCCCACACACTGCCAGCATGCTGTCTACGATCCCAGCTCTTGCTCAGAAAACCAGAGCGACTCTCTAACCATGGTGACTGTGGAAGAAAATCCTGAAAAGAAGAGCAGCGTGATTCAACCCAGCGATATGTCCAAAGACAGCCTGAAACAATAGCCCTGATGGGTGTGATCTGCCACTGTTTGTCAGGGGAAGTTTAAACTGCAATGCTCATCAACAATAATTTAATTGTCAGCACTGTTAACAGTTTCATTACTGATCAAAGCAGCTGGGCAGCACTGAGAAAATAAGAGCCAGTTGCAGCCACTTACCAAAGCACACCAGCAATAAATAATCTGCAACTCTGTGACAGACTCTATTCCTGTCAGACATAATCTCTTGCACTCTTTCTGTTTCTTTTTAGTGGCTTCTTGGCACACGGAATCACTGTGCAATCAGAAGAAAAAAATAAAAAACAAACAGTTCACCCTTTTCTGTAATTTATCTGTCAGGAATAAAGTAAATCCTTGCAACAGTGGGCTGGTGGTGGTGGAAATCACTCAGTGCATTCTGCACAGGGCTCAGATATACCTGAGTTTGACAAAGATTTCTCAGCTGATGTAGCTGAGCACAGTAAAGGCATCATTTCCTAAGCTGCACAGAACCTAAACCTGCCATGCAGAGGCAGGTTTGCCAAGCACAGGCACAGACATCAGGCACACTAGCACAGTATTACTGCTTTAGCTTTAAAAATAGTCCGATAGATGTTGCTAGTTACAGTATCCTGTAGCAATTGTACACGTATTTCAGTAGGCAGGCATACTTAATTACAGACCTGCTTCTTCCCGCATCATTCCGCATCTGGAAAATATCGAAATATTTTTCCTTCCTGGGTTTTCCTGATATTGCTAAATTAAGTAATAAACATAAAACACACACCTCGGTCAAAGCTTGCTCCCAAGGCTATTTGCGTTGCTGCTGTTCTCTGCAGCATGAGCTCTTCCCTGGCCCTCGCACTCTCACAGTGTAGGAAGAGTTTTGCAAATAACATCTATATCTGCTGGTGTCACCAGCTGCAGTGTATCAGCCTGTGTCTTTTTGTATAGTTTTACAGTGACTTGTCCGGGTTTGTGTCAGATCAGATTCCTCCAAGACATCTGGCGTGATGTGACTGAAAACAATACGAACTAAAAAGCTTTGGAAGAACTCCCACTTGTTGCACTGATTTCTCATGAACAATATATTCAAAATGATGGAAAATTAAGATGACAGTGATAATAGTAACAATAAGAAGCCCGCATTTCTGAGGGATTTTACACCTTCAAAGTACTGTGTAAACAAGGATTAAAATGTATGCATAAACACCACCTTCTACACTTGACAGTCCATAGTTTGCTGAAGCCGCAGCATCTGCTGAGACATGAAGATCTTTTATTAGATCAGAAATTTCAGCTATCAGAGACACTGTCGCTGCGGGAGACTGTTGAAATCCTCGTGGGTGGCAATGCTTATGTGTCAGGCAGCACGAACACCATCAGGATCCTAACGTCGCCGCCTTGGAGGAAGTGATACACCCCGCAGGCATGCAAGGAGTGATGCCGAGGGGTCCGCAGCCCCTCTCCCACAAGGGGCTAGGAGAACCAGGGCACCCAGAGACACTGCCTATATGTGTCTTGGGGTAACCAAGCAGGGGTGGAACCACGCAGGGTGCATGCTGTGTGCAGTAGAAAGTCCAGTCTCATTTAAGAGGGCAGAGAAATCCTGCAGTAAATTCTGGCAGCAAATGACACAAAGAGTGGAAAGTAACTTTTTTTACTGCATGTACCAGAGTTGGTCTGGGCAAGGGGCACAGGAAATCCATCCAGCACATTTGGGGTCTGGGAGCCAGTGTTTTGTCTAAAGACAAAAACACTCTAAAGAGTGTTTCTCTCGCTTTCAGACAGTTATTAAAGCAGCTCTCTGTGGCTGGGTATTATAAGCTGAGAGAAAAAATTGGGATGAATTTGAAGAGAAAGACTCGCAAGCAATTGGCACTGCAAGGGGTCTGAGGTCTCCATCGAGCCGAAGGGATGCAGGTGGGCTCCTGGCTGGGAAGGACACCCTGAGGCCATGCTAGCTGTGAAGGCACAGTGGATTTTTGAGGGCACATGAGACAAGGAGCTGCCAGGAACAGTTTTGTCCAAGAAAAATATTTGATGGTCTCTGCAGGTCCCTTCCAGCCCTATGTTTCCTCTGGTTTGTAATTCCCCCCTTTTCATTGCCCAGTGCTGCGAAGATAAGTCAGTCAGCACTTGCTCAGGCTGTTTGGCATTTGCAGCAACACCAGCAAATCCAACAGCACCACGGCCGGTCGCCTCTGAGAGAGGGTGGGGAAGTTTTGAACGGGTAGATGCGGAGGCAGTTCTAAGCAACTCCTTCTCTGTATCGAACCACTAAATGTCACTGCAGCCTGGAGATTCCTCACAAATAGTTTTGGACTGTGGTCTGCCCTTGGCAGCCACAAGAGTCGCTGGCTCCATGCAAGGCACAACAATCCGGAGAGGGGAACTGCCACTGCATCATTTGTGAGCAATGGCACATCTACCTCCGCCATCTCAGCCACACCAAAACAAGAAGAAATCCTCAAATTTCTCCCCAGAAGGAAGCTATTGTACCTCCCTTCTAAGAGGTCCTGCCTCTTCCTTACACAGCCTCATTCAGGATTAATGGCATAAAAAAACTCATTTCTGCAAACTGGTACGTGGTTGCTCTCTTGCTAGCTCGTAGTACTCAGCTGGACTTGGGTCAGTGGTGACTTGCTTGGGGTCAGTGCGGACAGGATCAGTCTGAACGCTTCTTGATCTTAAAGAGACTTGCTTGAAAGTCATTTTCCATGTGCCTGATAATCACATTCCCACTGTTTCTTTCTTTGTTTATGCTCCATTTCTGCCAAGCAACAGCTTCCTTCCTGACTTGGAAAAGCACGACTAGGTCCCCACGCTTATACCAGGTGATTTTCTTTATAAGTTTGGCTGAACTGTTTGCTTTCCTAAAAAGCAGCCAAAACATCTTGATCTTCAAAAAAAAAAAAGACAACAGTCAAAATGATCACTATTAAATGCTGTCAGAAAAAGGCCAAGTAGCACATGCAGCTTTGTGTTGCTAAATTAACAATATGAAACCAGATCTTAGAGCAGACTCCCACACTTAAAATACCTCCAAATTCTGATGCTTGCAACAAATCAATGGCCTGATCAATTTACAACCAGAAAATAACTGAGCTGGTGCCTGGATTGTGCCAGTAGGTTCCGCTCCCACACAGCAGCTCCATGGTCAGGTAGCAAAGCTGCTTTCAAAGACACTACAAATTGGGAAGAGCTTGTTAACCTGTGTAGGAAAGTCTCAGTACACTCCCGCCTCAAAGTCTACACTGGCCCTTTTCCTCTGAGCATGACTTACTCAACCAAAGACAATGCCCAAGTAACATAAAACACAGCTTCTTCCTATGACTGAAGCAGCAAAGGCCCAAAAGCATCTCCCTTTGTGCCTCCTGATTTCCTGGAAAAAAAGGCACACCTCTTCCCTTCAAATCCTCCTGAATCATGCAGCGGATGGGCAGCCCTTAACCCTTGTCTGGCCAGGCAGCAGGATGCAGGCATTGCTGGGGGAGACTCCCTACATCCCTTCTTAGCCCTCCAGCCCCAGGAGCCTGTGGCCGTCCCACTGCCAGCCCAGTGCAGAGACGCCATGAGGTCTTCTCCAGTGGCTCTGGCAAGGATGGCTTAGCACAACTGAGCTTACCAGCCTTCCCCTGATTGTACAGTCTCCACAGTGTATTTCAAGTTCTAAAAAAAACAAACCAAAGCAAACAAACAAACCAGAAACAACTTATTTTTCTTTCTCATTTTAGACGTGGAATCCTCTTGAAATATCATTGAAGTGAAAGAGATTTGGGCTTTGCATTTTTCTGTGGTCCCAGAATGCTAACACACACATACTGACACAAAAGAAATGTGCTGGGCTCTACAGTGTTGCTATTCCATTAAGCAAGATGAGGAGGAGACGGAGGAAGAACTGCATTCTGGTGTACGCCTGGCCATGCTTTCTCACTGCTTCCAGGCTCCCCATTAACTGCACATTTTCACAACTGCACATTTTGGAATGACACAGGCAAGTCCTTGGTTTCTAGTAAGCAGCAGATTAAACCATTTTATATCCAGAATTTTGACAAAGAAGAAACTTTGGTTCTGAATTGCTGTTCTCAAGCAGTCTTACAATATCTTTCATGCTGCACCTTCTCATACTGTTTTCAGACTAAAGCTATTTTTTAAACAAATACAATTGATTCATCTGTTTTCTTAAACTGCTTCCAAGATGCTCTGTAAACAGGGCCAAGTCTTAACCAGCTCCCTATCATGCCATACAACAACAACAACAAAAAAAAAGTGTAGAAACTAACATTTCAATTTTCCAGAAAATACATGCTTTTACTGTTATGGTTTAAGACAATACTACAGGTTGCACCAGTGGCTTTACCAATACAGCAGCCAAACCCATCTCCTGCTATTTCCCTAATTCCATACACACATCTCAAGCCTCTTCTATATTTAAATGGGCTGCTGCAGTTTTTGACATTCAGATATATCAAGACAACCATAGGTATAAAACAGAGGCCATAGAAACCAAATAAAGTTCTGACAACAACTTCAGCAGTAACAGCATTTCACACAAGAAGTATAATTTATCCCAGTTCTCTCATTTAGTCCTATTTCTCTCAGTTGTGTGTGATAACAGCCTGCTTCTGTGGCTTCACTGAAGTCACTCCCGATTTACACCAGTGACGTGGAAATCCGCGTGCAGACGTGGCAGCACAGCACCACGCTGCCAGGTGCTCCCAGCTGCCCCAAGCCCTGGCCGGGAGAAGGAGCTCCTCTGGGAAAGGTCTGCGCTCTCGCACAGAAACCCTCACAGCTTTGCTTTTGAGGAAGCCCCTGGGTCAGAAGGAGCAGGCTGGAGATACGCCAGCCCTCCTTTATTATCCTCACAGTCCTACGTGCTACAGAGCGTCTTTTGCCTAAATATCACCCTTTTATGTCTGCAAATTAATAAGGCCACAGGAAGTGCGTTATAGACAGTACTGAGGTGTACTTGCTGCTTTATGCAAAGTACAGCTTTGATGGGATGCTGCCTTCCACCAGCAATGCTGCTGCTGCCATCAATTTAGCTCATGTAAATCCCAGCACTCTCGTTCCTGAAGCAATTAGCAACAGCACTGATCCCGCAACCAGGTCTGAAAAGGTGACTGTGGGCTTTTCTGTGAATGCGGTCCCCTGAAAGAATAAAAATTCAGAACCTGGCTGATTTGTAGCATTAACATCTATTATACAACACAGGCACTTCCCTGCCACCACCACTATCAATGCATGTGATGCTTTGCTATTTCGCCACAGAGGTCACTTTCGGAAGAGCCGCATCTTCCTGCCTTCACAGGGGCTCCACTGTACCTAAGCAGTAAAATACTGTAGTAACAAGGTAGAAAAGTGACAAAATGCAAGGCATTATGCACTAGCAGCAATGAAAGGATCAGATTAGAGAGGTACCATTTGGGAGATTCACAGACACACACCTGAAGGTACCTTTTTTTTTAAAAAAAAAAAAAAAAAAAAGAGAGTGTGAAAGAATTGCAGCCAGTATTTCTTGCAGTTCAAAGAAGCCAGGATCCCAGGAGCCAGACAGACATGCAAGGATAGCTAGCCAGAAAAGCAGCTGAAAATAAAAGCTATTAGAAAATAATAGAGAAGTCTCAAATAGCAGAAATGGGGGACAACTAAGAGCAGCAAGAATATGTTCACCACCCGTCCCTCTAGGCAAATTACTCTTCTCAGGATGTGTTTGGCTAACAGGCTAATCTTGGAAATACCTTTTTTACATTCTCTGTGCCTGTTTCTGGGAACACAGCTATGAGAAATAAGCCTGCTAGAAAGTATGGGTAGGTCTGGGCCTTTGGGCCCTAGTTCAGGAGAAAACGTAAACCTTTTTCCAAATATGTGATTAGGTCCCACAATCCAGGAAGAAGCAAGGAGATAGCTAATGTGTGTTTACAAATCTTGCCACATCTGGTGGCTGCTTCCAAACTCTCCATTAAGAGCTTGGTGAGTGTCCAGTAACAGGAGGTTTTCCAGGGCTGAGACACTGAGGAAATACCGCTGTGTGAAACGTGCACTATTGTAATGGTATTCCCAAATGACATGACGTAGTCGAGACAGGATTTGTGCTTGCCACCCAGTTAGCCTGAATCACTGCCATGCTGCCAATAAATGACAGTGCTTTGGTTTTGGGGGGTTGTTCTTTTTCCTCAGTTTAATAAACAAAAGCTACAACAAGTCGTCTCTCTCTTAAAGGCAGACTGCAAATCTGCAGAGGAGAAGAAAAGAATAGGGGAGAGTCTGTCTTTGAAAAGTAAAAGCCACCACAGAATTGTGAACCAAGATGCAGTTTCATGACCACAAAAACCAGCAAAGCTCTTTAGCCAAGCTGGAAGGTACCGAGAGTCCAGCGACACACCCCGCAAGGACTCAAACGCACACAGAAACCTCTGCAGCACCCAGCCTGATCTTGAGGAATTACGGCAGCACGGTTGGTTTGTAGCGAGAGCAGGACTGTGCTGCCAGAGCAACGCTGCTCTACAAAGATCAGCCCAACGCTGGGGGCAAACAGGGGAAAAGTAAATGGGCAAAAGTCCAACTACCCAACTGCCCCCAGCAGAAAAGAGACAGGGAGGACTCGCAGCCCCAAGAGCTGCCGGGTTGAGAACCGGAAGAAAACAGCCATGGCTGGGCAAGTTCAGTGAGCTATGGGCAAAATGGTCACTAAACCAGGCAAACTGGGTGCTCAGCCTGTTGAAAATCAGGGAAGAGGCTATTGGGACCCGTTTCAGAGCCCACTGCTCCCCAGTGCAGCGCAAAGGCAGGACAAGGGTGCTGCTCCCCCACCCAAGCACCCTCCTCTGCTCTCGGCAGCTATAGAGCACAACAGGAGGTTTAGATCGAAAAACTCCATATGGTGAAACGTGCTTGCTGCTACTGGGCAAAGTAAACTTTCTAAACACATCATTAGCTATCATTATTATGTGCAATCCTGGATTGTTTGTTGTAACTTTAGTTACTAAAACAGGTAGGACAAAAATCACCCCTTAGTTTTATACACACTGTGAGAAAAAGTCAGCAAAAGGGATGAAGAGGAAATTGTTTTTCCTTGTGGCCTAACATGCAAGAGCTGAACTCCACCTGACTTCTGCAATTAAGAAGTGAGAATGAAAAATTGTTGTTTATTAAATTGTGACCGTGCCTTCCCAGCAGCGTCAGCCTGCTTCCTTGAAACAGCATGTCTCCCCATCTTTGGAAGGATTTTGTTCTGAATCCAATCACTCACTTGCAAAAACTGTAACTGCCTCCACAGCTTTGGTCCATTTTCAGATTCACACTTAGTGCTTGGTGCCAACACGTTTTGTTCTAAGCACTTCTTTATGGTAGCATACCACAGAGTACTTCTGATAAGAAACAGGGCCACTGAGGATGAAATGGCACAAAAAAGGCTTTTCTTGGTAAGATTTATTCAGATTTAACAAATTCCAGCAAAAGACAAATTCATCCAAACCTTCAGAAACTCAGATTTCAAATGTTCAAAAGCTTGTGGTTTTGTATCAGAGAACTTGGTAGACTGAAGTAATTTTGATGCCTCCTAACATGACTTTGATACTACTTTACACAATCAAAAACGCATACTGCTGACTATGCCAATAACTTGTTCAGTGGTCAGTTTTTTCAGCACAGCCAGTGCTGACTAGTTGAATGTACTGGGCACTTACAGTTAATGCAAATTAAGCCTAATGAGCAGTTTTTTGAGGTTTAACAAGGCAAAGTGCCGGGTCCTGCACTTTGGTCACAACAACCCCATGCAATGCTACAGGCTTGGGGAAGAGTGGCTGGAAAGCTGCCTGGCAGAAAAGGACCTGGGGGTGCTGGTTGACAGCCGGCTGAACATGAGCCGGCAGTGGGCCCAGGTGGCCAAGGCGGCCAATGGCATCCTGGCTTGCATCAGGAATAGTGTGACCAGCAGGAGTAGGGAAGTGATCATGCCCCTGTACTCGGCACTGGTGAGGCCGCACCTCAAATACTGTGTTCAGTTTTGGGCCCCTCACTACAAGGAGGACACTGAGGTGCTGGAGCATGTCCAGAGAAGGGCAACAAAGCTGGTGAAGGGTCTAGAAAACAAGTCTTATGAGGAGCACCTGAGAGAACTGGGGCTGTTTAGCTTGGAGAAGAGAGGCTGAGGGGAGACCTTATCACTCTCTACAACTACCTGAAAGGAGGTTGTAGTGAAGCGGGTCTTGGGCTCTTCTCCCAAGAAACTAGCGATAGGACGAGAGGAAATGACCTCAAGTTGCGTCAGGGGAGGTTTAGATTGGACATCAGGAAGAATTTCTTTACCGAAAGAGTGGTTAGGCATTGGAACAGCCTGCCCAGAGAGGTGATGGAGTCGTCAACCCTGGAGGCATTCAAGAAAGGTATAGACGTGGCACTCCAGGGCCTAGTTTAGGAGTCATGGTGGTGTTAGCTGATGGTTGGACTTGATGATCTTAGAGGTCTTTTCCAGCCTTAATGATTCTATGATTCTAATGTAACTGCTTAAAGATGAGTTTATTGTCTGGAGCTACATGAGGATACAGTGTTTCATTAAACTAGGAAGGAAGGAACACCCATAAAAAGTAAACAGCCTTCTTTCTTCCAATACTCGTTTTCATTATGGCCTTTTACACAGACAAACATTGTGTATTGCAGCTTAAAATGAAGCCAGAACCATGGGACTGCATAAAAAGATGACCAATGTGTCAGCTTCTTTTGAATCCAGCTATAAGCAACGAGAGTCAGAAACAGCCTGTTCTGCTCCCTGTTGATGAACCCTTTTGCTTTAATGCTTTCAGATCTGCAAGGTTTTGCTTTTAAAATAGCTCCCAAAAAGAAAAAGGTGTTATAGGAATGGTGAGAAAGCCAGTAACGGAGCCAGATGCAGTGACAAACAACAGAGAGAGTCAAAAACCTCAGTAAAGGTCACCTTAAATACCATTATCTCTGCTGGTAAAGAACATACCAGACATGCGGAGCCAGATCCACAGCTGGTGAACTGACTTTGATGCAAGTGAGGCTATTTACACAATGTCTTTTTATGTTTAGCAGAGAGCAGGATCTGTTTGAGAGGACAACCATGAGGCTCCAGCCTGTCTTTGAAGAGCTAACATACCGTTTCATGCTAGAGATAGCTGGGTATCATGAGCTTCATTGGCTTCTGGTTTTAAACTGTACTCCCGTGGTTAAGCAGAGCGGCTGCATAGCAAGGAGGGAATGACTCGCAACCCAAGAGAACCGCCAGTGCCTGCACTCCAGCCAGGAGAGCGCCGTACGTGCTGGAGGCTCAGGAGTACAACATGTGGCAGCTAACTCTGACAGAGTAAAGACAGTCGGGATTGAAACCTGTGGTTTAGAAAACAGCCTCTTCCTCGAAAGGGTGGACGCCCAAAGGAAGGACCCCTGACCCCACATCTGCTCTCCACATCAAAGGGCACGTTTCTAAATCCAAACCAAGCAAGAGTGCTTGGAAAAAGTGTTTCTGACAGAACATGCCATTTTTAAAATGGCAACATAACGTGTTTGCCAAAGGATTTTTTCTCTGAAACCATGCCTGTTATAGTCTTTGCTGCCAAGAAAATCCATTTCTGCAGCTGTGCCATCAGTGACTCAGATTCCCTGGTGCTGAGTCCCCAGACTTGTCCCATCAGTGGCCCAGTGGCAGCATGGGCAAGAAGGGGAGATCAGCTCAAGAGGGCAGGGAACCAGGACTGACACTTACATCTGAGCCAGGTTGGCTTCTGGAGTATTTTTTCATGTATTAAACAGAGTGAATACATCAGTGAATGCAAAACCAGATTGTGAGCTGTGATCCCATAGCTGGAACATGGTGGTGGAGGAAGAGCAACACGAACGCTCTTTCTCTGCAGCTCCCTGCATTGATCAACAGGTGACCACAACAAGCAGAAGACAAGACCCATGCAGTCGTCATGCCTGCTGCTCCTGGTCTGGCATTTAACAGCTTTTCCAAGTGGATTGAGTTCACAGACTGCCACTATTTAGTTTAGGGTCGACAACGGGAGAAACAGTGCAAGCAAAGTGCTTCCCTGTGGGGACTGGCAAGAAGGTGGCTAAGCAAAGACCTGCTGGTGGAAATCAATCGAGAAATAAAACAAGCCAAGTGCACATTTAATCCCTTGAAATCTGGCTTCAAATCTTGAGTTCACAGCTGGTGAACCCCAGGTCAGGATTTCCAGGGATGTTAAGTAGGCCTGGGATAGCTAAACGTGGCCTAGGAGGGCCACATCCATATTACAAGCTTAGGACCAGAGCATGACAATCACTGCTTTGCAGGACCATGGCACTGAGACGGTGCTTGGGGAAAGCCAAACCTGCAAAAAGCACCAGTGAACAGGGCTGAAACACATTCAGTGCTGTCTGCGTCCAACCCACTTAAACCTGCAGTTGGGTTCACACCATCACACTCCTCGCTGTCAGCAGCTGACACTGACAGCACAACGGAGGTGTTACAACGTGGATGAAGTTGGACAAAACAATAGGCAGAGACTGTTTTTTGCTTAGATCTCTTATGTGATAACATCCACCATACCCTAATGGTTCAGTGACAGAAGGATGCAATATAAATACAAGCTCTCCACAACCGCACACACAATACATACAGGTACATATACACACGTATGGATTCAACACAATACTCATCCTCACAGAAAGGCAGCAAAATCTAACAACAATATTACGCTGCAGTAATGACATCTTAACTGATTGCTATTTCAAGACACTATCACTAGCAAAGATTTATATCCCTGTTACTATGCCTGCCCATGCAATTAGTCTGTCTTTGTGCCAAATTATATTAATGGACAATGAATGGAAAATTTATATTAAAAAAAATAATTCACAGGAAAAAAGTATTATCTATGTAGATACATTACCTATCACAAAAGAGAAAGCTCAAGACTGAGAAAGTTTAGTGCTATAGTTCTATGCATAAAAAGCATCAGAAAATTCCAATTACTGCCTCTCAACTCTTGCATATCAAAATTTTCTGCTTATAAACAAAAAAGATCACTGCAATTTAATCAGCAAGGTAATAGTTCAGATTAGCTTATAGCGAGTGGAGAGGCATAGTTAAGCTTATGAACATGCAATAAAAGTAACTTTGAAGTGATAGAATCAAACCAGAAAAATCAATGACTGCAAAAATTTATCCTTCACAAGAGCTTAATGTCAATTGGTAGGTTCCTCCAGGAAACTAAAACAGGAAATTCCCCTGTCATGCACCTCTCTAGACGACGAGCACTATTGAGACATGAAGGAACTGCAGGCACCTTCTGGTGGCCCATAAGAGGCTCTGCATCCAGGCTGGACCCAGTCATGCACACCGCAAAGGAAGCAAAGCAAAAGTGAACATGTAGTCTTCTGCGCCTTTCCAGAGGAGCACTCCAAAGCAGCTACTCAGCATGGCTGAGGATCTCACCCCAAACTCTGACTGCTCTGTATTGTGCTGCACAGGCTATAAATTCAATATTTTTGCATTCGTTTCATAGGAATTGTGTTAGAAAAATTAAATATATCAGAACTGTGAAAAGCACTAGGTGTTCATTCTTCCTAAAGAGAACAACAGCTAAATTTCTGCTGAGTCAAACAGCAGGTTGCTCTTAATACTGTGGTCTCCGTCTGGGAGCACTGCACAATAACCTTCCAGTCACTCAGCTGGCAAAAGCTCCTCTTTGATCCTGAGTCACCAGTGAGCTATGGCAAGGCATTGAAGTGCAGTATCTGGTCTGAAATGAATTCACTGCTAGGATTTTTATGATGAGAAAAGAGCTTCCCTCTTCTTCCCTCAACTCACCTCACAGTCCTTACACGACATTCACACACAACAGAGCTCTGGCTTCAGAAAAACACATCTTCTTGGCATCTCACCAACTCTGTGCATTGAGCTGACTTTTACCAAAGCAGAAGAAAATTTCACAGCAGAAAATTTCCTTGATCAGACCACTCAGCTCAACTGAACACTGCAGGAGCTAACAAACCCCGGCATCTTCATCAAAGCAAATAAAACAATAATTAATAAATGGAGCTTCTTACAAAGAGCGACACATCAGGTATCAAAGAGCCAGATTGGCAGGTGCCATTTATTTAATCCTTCATCAAATGCAAGGTAGGTACAGCATTTCAGCAAAAGCAGAAAAATATGTCAGGATGAATATACCAGTATTTTCACAAAGCATCAGGGTTCAGATCCTGCCCTGGTGAAAGCTGGAACTACAGTACACCATAAAATTCACCCAGGTTTCTTTTCCAGGACAGCCTGAGTCCATGCACCTAAGTCAAGAGCAGAGCAGTGGTTCCTAAGCTGCCACAACTGGACGCTGCTCCACTGAAATCACAATTCATTTATAGCAGGGAGTCCTTTTTATAAATGTTCTCTGAATAAATGAGGTGATCCCATTGGAAACATTCTAGTGCAAGAGAAATCTTTTTTAATAGGGACCAATCTCTGATAATCTCCCACACAGTGAATAATGCTCTACTCCACAAATAGCCTGACTGATCTGAATGGGTGGTTATGGTGAGTAAGGTTCTACGCACAGTGGGCAAAGGTGATAAAAAAACCTATTTCTTTCTGGTTATCACTAAGAGGTGGCTTCTACTATTGCGTATATGAGACTAACGGCATGTAGGGAACTGACGTTTTAGGTGTGTCTTATCTTTAGAAAGACTGTTACACCAAAAACAGGAAAAAGTGGATTTTTACCTTGTACACAGCGTGGATTCAGTGTCTTTAGGTAAGCAGGGAATGCAATTCCTATGTCCTCTCCTTTACACAATTTACATGACAGATATACACACACAGGCAGGTTGAACACATGACAGCCTGCCACAAGTGTTTGATGATGAACATACCGAGTGAGTAAGTTTCAAATATCTAAAATAGGCATTGGGCATGGTAATAACCCATCCTGGAGCTGATAATTCCTGCTGTCCTCACACCAAAAAACAGCATGGGTCCTGCCCTAAGCAGCCACTTACCCCTTCCCCTACATTGTGCCCAAAAGTGGTCTGAGAGCAGAACAAGTGTCCTGTGTGAATGCCCACAACAGCTTTTACATGACATTGAAGTGATTAACACTATCACTTTGCAGAAAAGTAATGTTTTTCCACATATTGTCCTAAATGTATCCATTACTAACCTTTTACTATGCAGTACAAAAGTAAGGATTTGAATGAAATGAACTCCTGCAACACTCCCAAGTTTCTTACCAGCATGATAGTACTGATGTTTCCAGAAATAACGTGAAGTCAAAAATGAAACCAAACACTTCACTTTAACTTTCTGATACAAGGAAAAAATCTCTCCCACTTCTGCTCCTCTCACAGCTTCATTCTGAGCACCTTAGCTTTGTTTGCTCCAGAACATTTTAAGTGTAACCACACCCGGGAAGGGTCAGCTGGTGTACTCAGCACTGATGCTGAATATCCAGATGACCACACACATGCAGCACCTTGTCATACAGATCTGATGGTCTTGTGGATGTAACATGGGATTGGAAGTTAAAAATAAAACCCCAAACCCCACTACCTTCTGCATTTCTGTTTTCTAGTCCATGTTTAACTGTACAAACATGTAGGGCAGGGACTTTCACTCTTCCTCTTGGGCAAGGCATGAACGCATTGGGTTTCTGATCTCATGAGAAGTCTTGATGTACTGTCAGACTTGTTCACAAGGGGTGTTATTCTAAAAATGACAACCCTGTGCAGATGCCTTTAATTTGGAAGAACATCTTTTTTGAAGATGTGTTCACCACCTAAATGACCAGCCAGGTAGTGATTCCTTGCAATCGTTTACCAAATGTAGTGGGCTTTCCAAGCAAAGACAAAGCTAAGGAGTGCCAGCAGCTCAGCTCTTTATTTCCCAGCTTTCTTCCTCCTACCTTAAACTGTCACATGCCACACAACATAAGGCATTACCAACAAGCCCTTTCTTTACACTCACCCTACTCCTTGGCGGCAAAACACATCCCCAGATCCTAAGCTGTTCCATTCACAAATAAAAGTATAAATCTCAGACTGAAAAGAAAAAAAACCTTAAACTGGAAAAAGAGTTGAAACTATTAGCAGGTGGAATAGAGCGGACTCAGGATGCATCTTATGCCTGAAGGAATAGCATTAACAAGACGACTGATGGAAAACAAGCAGCAGCTCAAATCCTGCCCCACTTTTCTTCTCTGGCTCTCTGCTCTGCAAATCCCTGACATGCAACTCCAGCAGCTGGGGAACTAAGGAGCAAAAGACTTCTCCAGCCTGCAGAGAGAGCACAATATCAACAAAAATGACAGCCAGGCTTTCCAAGCAGTCATCTGCTAGGACCAGACTAGGACCTGGGAAGATAAGCAGTACTAACACACATATACTGAGAATAAACCCAGTTATACACCAGAACACAGGAGCCTAATTTTGGTAACAGCTAATGGCAAACTCAACCCCAGAGTAGTTACGGCAGCTTTCTGGTTGCCCCACCTGCAGCAGAGTCCAGAGAACTGTACATCCAGTAGGTAGGTAAGTATTCTAGCAGTGCTCTCCTCTTTCAGGAGGATACTTGTTGCTGGTATTTACATTGCCCAACTTCTGGTAACCAATTATGGCTCCTAAATTAGGAAATTAGTCTCTCTGTTTTTAGTGGAAGGAGAGAGGCTCCTGCCAAGAGCGACTCAAAGCAGCAGCCTCTCTTAGCAGGGCAGTAGTATCCCTACACTCTTAGGGCAGACATTTAAGTCAGACACCTAAAGGTAGCAAGTAAAAACATGCACTGAAACTCTTTTCCATTCCCCTCACATGTATCCTTTTTTTGGGACGGGAGCGCTACTTTTGGCTACACAATTTTGGCTCCTAAACAGCTATTTAAAGGACCCTTGTACCCTCCTACCACCTGAAATACCCATATAGGGATGCACCTGCGTCAAGGCTACGTTACNCAAGACTGTAACATTTGAGAAATGTCACTGCAGTGACTCGATACATGCCATGCAGCATAAATGCAAGATGCAATCCAAGAGCGTTACCACTGTGTTTCTCTGTGGCTGTAAAGCACTTGGCTGTGCTTGCTGCCTTTACTCTCAGAAGCAGAACCAAAACCAACCCCAAACACCAGCAGATCATCATGCAGATGCAGCTGCCCCAGAAGACGTCCATTTGGTAGGTACACAGCAACAAACACCAGCTGATATGCTTTCCACCCAAACACTTCCTTTAAACAGGATGATCTCTGCTCTGTTCCACAACAGCTGCCAATACCCCCACAAAGCTACAAGGCCCATTTGTTGGGCTTTCTGAAGCTGTATCACTCACTGATGTCCTTAATCTACTGCACCTGGCAGGGAGGGCCAATTAACTATAGTCATGGTGCCTTTTTGATAAGGGGCTGCAAGAGAAAGCAAATTACCACTTAAGGCAATATTCATTATGTAGAAGTGAGAGACATGTACGAAAATTATGTGAAATGGTTATTAACTCATGTGTTATCCTTCCATTCCAGCCTGAAAGAGATCTCAAAACATCCTGTAATGCATTTCTTCCCCATGCCTCTGCCCAAAGCAAGACTCTAATCAGGTTGTGCCTAGCAGGTATTTCTCCAGAATGCTCTTTAAGACCTCCAGTGAGGAAAACTGCACAGCTTTTCCTTTACAGCCTCTTCCAACGATTTATCATCTCTACAGTTACACGGTTTTTCCTAACGCTTCATTGGACTCATTTATTTACACTGAGAATAAGAGTGCCATGGGCAGCAGTCGACAAACTTATTAACATCACTACAATGGCTTATAATTAAAGTTACCCAAGACTTCCCAGTAGAGGACTTCTACTCAATGGAATTTCAACTATTTGTGTTGAAATTCAGCATCACAGTCACCTGCCTTAGGGCTGGTTTAAAGGATATTTCAACCAGAAAAAATCAGTGATTTCTATGAATGAGTAGAGCTATGGTATATTTTGCATGCTAGTCAGAGACCTTCTCTTTGAAAACTGAAACCATCCCCTGATGCCCCCCCCATTTGGAAGCAGGAACTTACAAATA
>WAAD01021470.1:225391-270858 GCA_013389945.1 Fregata magnificens | reverse complement strand
TTAAAGGATATTTCAACCAGAAAAAATCAGTGATTTCTATGAATGAGTAGAGCTATGGTATATTTTGCATGCTAGTCAGAGACCTTCTCTTTGAAAACTGAAACCATCCCCTGATGCCCCCCCCATTTGGAAGCAGGAACTTACAAATACAGCCTAGCACTGCTCCTATGGAAAAGTACCAAAATTTGGCCAAGCTGGATGTTTTCATTCCAGCCTTCCATCCCACCACTAAAGGGGCTTAGGAGTTAACCGCTGATGCAGCCACTTCACAAGTGAAGGAAGGTAAAATCAACAGCAGCTAAACCTAGCTCACATGGCACCCAATCCAAAACAAGCCACAAAGAGCTCAGAAACACACACAGGTTGGACGAGGGACCTATCTTCCATGCTGAGCCTTTCCAGCTATCAACCAGGAGCCTGGCCTTGGCACACTGAAGGCTGGAGGTGTACTGAGAACTGACAATGGAGTAAGATACAGGGGAAGGTGCAACCAGAACTAAGTCTCCAAGAACACAGTCTAGGACCTGACGCTATTCACTCTGAGCTCAGTGGCAAACCCCCTAATAATCTCAGTGGAGCAGAAGCTGGTTCCTACTACTTTACTCACAATTTGCCCTTCCACCTCTCCTGTGATCCCTCCAGTTCAAAGATGAGGTACACTGACAAGGAAAGACAGCGAACAAGCGTATGTCCCTGCTTTGAGTATGGTAGTCTGTCGGCAAGTAAGTGGAATACTGCAGTCCTAAGTGCTGTCGTGTGTCTCTTCATGGGTATAAAGTTTGTAAAATTAATAGATCAATCAAGCTGAAGGCATGATACACTCCAATCTGCAGCTGTAAACTCAATCTCACACATGCCTGATATACCACGTTAAATCCCACTCTAATTAGCTTTTCCCATTGCTTTCCATCACAATGTATAGAATGGACTCTCACAGGCATGCTGCCAGGAGGGTCATTCCAGAAAGCAGTGAGCTTTTCACAGCTAGAGCATGGGAAGGGGCATGAATCACACCAGCATTTTTCAAAGGGACCACTTAGGAAGAAGTTCTCAATTTGCAGTCACTCAGTGAAAGGGAAACAAATAAAACCTTAAATAGGCTAGCAGCAGCTTTGGGGACAGATAGCAAGATTTGGAAAAAAAGCCCCTTTGATCTCTTATGGTGTAATTAACCATACTATAATAGCATACAAGTAAAGAGAGGAAGATAAGCAAGGGCAGAACCCCTACAGAAACCCAGTACCTGGCGATACCGTCATCTGTCTTGCTTATATGAAATACCATGTGACAGTTTGCACCTTAGGGGGGTTCTAGCAAAGATACAGCATTTCAAGAGGGCATACAGCAATGATTTTATTAAACTTGGACTAATCTCCAAATCTTTTCTTCATTCCTGGTTTTACACTGATGAGTAACTTAATTTCTATGATCACTCCTCTTAGTTCCATCTACACCTATATCTGAAGCTAACGCATTATTTATGTATACAGGTCTCTGCATATTTTAAGTTCTCTTTTTTCACTGCGCTCCTGCAGGAATAATATTGAATGACAGAAAAGAACCCTATTCAGACTATGTCCAAGACAAAGGAGGGAGTCTCCTCAGTCTGTGTTTCAAACTAACACTCCCCCAAGTTAAAAAAAATGAAAAGCCTCAAGTGCTTTCCTGCCTAACAGACCTATTCACACCAGTGAAATTACTCAAGTGTGCAAACTGCAAAAGAGGGGCCTGTCACTGTAAGCTTCCCACACACATCTGATTACAAAGCATAAGCCAATGAGTGTGTCTATTTGACAGCTCTCACATACACATAACAGCATGTCCAGGGGCATTTGAATGTGTGAGGGCTGAAATAAGCACAGCTGTGTTTAGACTCTGCTATGTGCATGTTCCCATTCAGACCGTGCAGGATTCAAACCTCTGCCATCTGGAACAGCATTGCCAATGTGTAAAGAGCAAGAACGCTGCTGCACTACTGGGGATGTAGCTCTCATTTAAAACTCACATCTCTAGAACAACTTTCTACAGACAGTTCCAGGTGCTCNTTTCTGTACTACTCAAATTTCTAAACAGAAAAATGGGGAGAAGCATCATTTGGTCACTTCAAAAACCCCCAAATGATCAAACACTTATTTTATCATGTTTTCTCCAATTCAAAAATTACTTGTGGGCGCAAGCATGTGAAAAAGCTGAAAGAGGAGCTGAAAAGCTGAAAGTGTCACTTTAATGTTGGAGAAAAACCTTTATTGGAATTTGTCATATCTTTGTAAGGAAATGGACTTAATCATGTAAAAGGCCTCCTTACATTTTTCAACTCTTTTAGCATATGCTCCCAATTATAGCACTGGCATTTTGATAACAGCCAGATATTCAAGCTCTCAGTTTCATAAACAAGCATCTTGTCAGCTTGGAACTACACAGAGAGGAAGCTGCAAAACCAAAACCACGCTCTGCACTATGCTATTTTTAAGACAAGCAAATCAGAACCCACCACTTCTTCATAAGGGGAATGTCTACGGTTTCAGAAGACACCATGACTGACCAGAGGGAAACACCGCTTACAGTGAAGCACGGGGCTATTTTCTGCGATTTTAACAGACTTTGGCAAACGTGAATTGTACCATTGATGTACATTATGAAAGCTGACCTTTAAAATGAATAAGTGAGACAAAAAATGCAAAAATTTTGCAAAGTAGCCATTTTTCATATACAGCTGTTAGGTAGGTATTTATTCAAAAATACCCCAGACTAGCAGGCATTCCCCAAATGAACCAACGGCTCTGAACATATAGCAAAGTAAGAGCTCTCAGCTGAAAAGGCTGGCATTTCACAAAGTAAGCTGACATTCCCCCAGCCTTGCCTCCCATGGAGTGACTAAGCTAAACAAACAGTATCTGTGTGAAAAATCACTGCAAAAGGTACTGCTGGTTTATATACCATGGCTCACTCAAAATGGTAGCAAGGAAAAGTTTAAGTTTTTGTTTTCAATGTACTGCCTGAGACAGAGGTTCCTGGCAATAATGGAAGGTATTGAGAGGAAAAGGGCAGATGAAATGAAAGTTAATCTACTTCTTCATAATGTGGTTGGGTTTTTTTTCCCCTTGCAAGAAGTTATGATTGCTGTAAAGCAGAAAGAGCCCTAAAAATTCAGTGGCGATATATATCTGAGGGCTGTGACTAACACACAGCAATGCCAGTTTGGGCAGGACCAGCCAAGAAAAGCTTCCTTGGACTTTGCTGGCTTTTGAACCACTTTTCTAGGGCAGCAGCACACAGTGACACCTAACCAAGAAGCTCAGTCCAGAACACAAGTTGGCTGACCCCGAGGACTAATTTCACAAGTAAATACTGCATAGGTACTTTGGAAGATAAATGAGATCCCAGGTCTTCTACCCTTTGGTACCTTGAGTCAGGCCTAAGGAGATTTACCAAACAGAGGAAAACATTAGATTGTCTTTGTGTTTCAAATGACCAAGAAAACCTCTGCTGGGACCAGTGCAAGCAATGCTATTTGCTAACAAAACCCCAGTATCAACTGATCTGGTGACTAGGAGTGGTTTTGCTGCCACACAGCTGGGAAAATTAGTCTGTGAACTGGAAAAGACAAGAGGGAAATCTGCAACACCAGAAGTCAGCAGCAGTATGTGGTACATATTACATTCTAAAATAGTTGTAGTATGTTCAAAACTCCCACTACACTTCAAATATAAGTTTCAGTACAGGATTCCTACATTTCCATCACGACCACTGTTATAAGGGTAGTCTCTGGCTATGGAGTTCTCCAAGTGACTAACTGATTTTATGAACCAATTATCTTTAGCATGACATGGCTCTTCAGATGTATCTGGCTGCAAGATGTGACTGTTCCCTCTCTACTGTCACCCCCCAAGTCTCCTGATTACATTTTCTACTTTCTGTCCTGTTAACCTTCTGCTGCCTATGTTATATTGGGTCTGGTCTATGACATGAAACTCTCTGTGGCAAGAGCTCTGACTGCGTCTCTCAGGTATAGACTGTAATTTCTCTGCAGTACAGTCACCAGTAAAAGTTATGATGCAGCATGAAGCAGTTATGCTTACGTGCACACTCACATAAGCATTAAAAAACCATGGCTTGTGGAAGTCTTAAAAATGCCTGCTACTGCAGGCAACTTGCTTTCTGTATTTTTCCATGAAACCATGGAACATGAAAATGTTAAATAGACTCCTTTTGTGCCCTGCTTGCTTCATGACGGCAAGCATTTTCTTTCCAGTTGGTGATGTGGCTTTTTGATTTGGTTTGGATGAAGTGCAAAAGGAAGGAGTCATTCACTCAGAATAGCAGAATATTTGTTTCATGTGACTCATGCTGAACTGAAGGCAACTTCGTTCTGGTCCTGTATCAGGACCTAATCTCTGCTTGCTAACAGCAATGAACTGGCAGTATTCTGGGATTGCTGTTTTCTACATGTTCATTCAGCATCTCCTGCAAAAAAAAAAAGTCTAGTGCTCTAGGTCCATCAGCTTTGCTGCAACAGAAAGACAAACTAATAAGAGAACACACCAGCAGTCTCACAGAGTCCATTCCCAAGGCACATAATGAGAGGACAGTCAAACCAGTGATCTTCCCAGAGGTATTAGAATTATATTTGACAACTTTCACTAGCCTGGAATTGTTTGCATCTAATAACCAACTGTGCATTCTCCTAGCTCCAAGGCAGTGTTCCCAACTCTAATCTTTCCTCCTGCCCCCTCTGACACACAACTCTTTCAAAGACATGCAAATATGAAATAAGCTAATTGAAACATATCGTGTCTTCCCTTTTCTCATACATAAACATATATGTATATACACACATATGTAGAAGAGGACATGAAGAGAGATACTAGCACATATTTATGCTCAAAAAGGTATTTTGTCCCACAGCATGTTTGTTTTCAAAGTAGCTACGAGTACACATCCGCAGGACCTGTGACTATCAGCTTTAATGAGCCAGACCATCAGCTCACATCATTTGGAGCAGCTCAAAATGCCTGGCTCCTACAGAACTGCCCTCCAATGACAGCAGTTCAGCAGTTTTAAGCACCTTATAGAAGCTTACAGAGAGACATGTCAAATAATTCTCAACTGCAGTTTGGTCTGTCTCTTACATCTTCCACTGAATTTCTCATTTCAGAGGAATTAGGCCGAATTCAATCATTCAAGGACCTCATCTATCTACACACATTCCAAGAGGTGTCTTACATTCCAGATGAGCAGAACTTACAAGGAAAAACCGGATTTGCTGACTACTTGCACTTATTTTATGACAGGTTTTGTCCATTAAATCCAGGAACAGTGGGCAAAGTAAATGCATTTGAGTAGATGCTTTTGCAACAGCCACGCTAATTAACAGAACTTTCTACAATACCACATCTGCAGCACTGTATAGCATCTCAGTCTCTTAATTTGTAAATGATTTATGCTCTCATTCTGCAAAGACTGATGGATAGTCTTAACGCAGGACACCTGCATGAAGAGTGCCCTCAAAAGGAGCAGGAATATATGCGTGCACTGCTCAACAAATGCAGAGATGCTCAAAGTAGCAGGACTCTAAAATTGGCAAAAAACCTTAAAGTGTGTCATCCTCACCCATTTGGCAGAAGCCAAAGCAATGCTGCAACCACCAAGAGACAGCTGCCTATTAGGCTGCAACCAGAAATATCTTCTGCTAAAGCTTGAAATGCACTGTTTATATTTATCTTTGGCTGAAATTCGTCTTCTCTCCCATAGCTCACACTGTATTTCAAAGTACACAGAAAGATGTTTGCCTCAGCTAAGATCAGACCAGCATAAATTTTGAGACGAGCTATTTACACAAAAAGCAGACCTTTTAGTATTCTCCTGGTTACAACTATTTAGAAAGAACAAAAAGGCTTTGATGGTCAAATTGAAATTAGTATTTCCTAAAAGCAGCTCAGAATCTCAGAGAGCTGCACATCTTTGGAGGTCCTCTCCTCTTTGTGAAAGTGATTAAAGATTTAATATCTCTGCTTCTGCCAGTTGTAGTTCATCTAATCCAGACCACTGGGACTGGTTTAAAGAGATTTGGTTTTGTTCTTTTAATTAATGTGTTATTTATAAAACTGTACTTAGGACTGGATCGGTATTTCCATGCTAAGGACTAATTTTCTGGAACGTGGATCATGTTTTTACCTGGTGCAAATAACATTCTTTCCTGGCTGAAACTTAGCATAGAGATTTCCAGTACCAAAAGATACTTTTTATCTTGTTTGCTTTTGTTCAAAAGAGAAGAGAAACTAATTTTTTGCTTCTGATTTGCTTAGTTCATTTTCAAATCTTCACTTTTATTACAACAATAAGGACATGTTTCGATGGGAGAACTTTCTTGTCTGTTTTTCTCATAAACCACATTATGGACCATATTCAACAAGCTATTTACATTCCTTATTTTACCATTGATTTCATTAGAATGGGTCTGTATTTTATTGGCTTTCCCATTTATTTCACTAAGAATTAAGAACCTAAATAGTCTATTTGATCTGGCCCAAAGTATCTGCTCCACTATGCCTTCTCAAACGACAGACAGAAAAATCTTCTCCCTGCTCTTAATTCTTCTCCTCTCCTATTCCTGGTTACTGAATTTAATTCAGAACCAAAACCTAAGCCCGCAACTCAATATAGGTGTCTCTGTGAAGAGAGGGAAAGAGAGATCTACATTAACAGTGTTTTACAAACTTGACAAATGCATTTGGACATTCTTCTCCTGGGATCTGCCAGTGTAAGACAAAGAGTTAATTTGCAACACATTATCATATTATTCATGGCAGAGGAATGGGGCTTACTGGCAAGATCCCAAGTCATTACCTGTTTCGTGTCTGGACTGACAAACAGACAGACATCTGTTAGAAAAGCAAAGTTGGTCTTTGCATGGAGGTTTTTTTTTTTTAAATACGTATTCTGAGAGTGAAACTCCTTGCTGGCATGTGAAAGGGGCTTCCAGCCAGAAAAATAATACAACAGGAGATGTATAAAGAAAAGATGTGACTGGAGGATTATCAGCAGAGTAGAAGGTGAGCATGGATGTCGGACAAAAGCCATGTCTGTGACATGAAAAATGCTGCTGATAGAAGCAATAAGGGAATAATTTGGCTGCAATTACTGTCCTCTAGGTCATGATTTGTGCTGCTGTCATAGTCTGCAGAGGCCATAGAGTGTCCAGCTCATCTGTCAACACCGTCCTGAAGAGACAGCAGTGAGACAATTTTTCCTGGGCTCTGATTTAAGAGGCAAGATGATGCCTGGTTCATTATACTGCAATTCTTAATATGGAGCCCTGAAACCACTCTCCACCCCCAGAATCAATAAGCAGCACAGATTACAGGTGTTGCTACTGACTTCTCCTTCAAAGGGATAGGCTCTGGGTAAGACCCACAGGAGAGAGAATGTTTGTCAAGACAAAGCCGAGATGTGGAGCCCCACACCCTGGGGTGCAGGGCATGTGGGAATTCTGCAGGAGAGCTGCTCTGTGTCAGGAAACTCCATACCACTTCACAGCAAGCCCAGGTTTGACAGCTCTTCGTTGAGATCCTTGGCTATATAACTCTGCTTTGTGAAGCAACAAGAGCTTGCAGGATAGAGCCTCTATTTAAAAAGTCAAAAACCCATAAGCATTCTATTTCAGATGACCAAGATTGTTTGGAGCTTCTATGCTAAAATGCAGCTCCTGTTTCCTAAAGAAGTTCTTCCTAGAGAGAAATTTCTCCTACCTTGAAGCACAGCCAACACGCTGAGGACAAAGGATACATATGTAAACAGTGCTTTTGAAATAGATGCCATAATCTTCTGCAAGCAGACCAGGTAGCAATATTAGAAAAGAAACAACATCCTGTTACACCGTACCACATCACTAAGAGCAATCTGCCCAGAATACATAGCTGGTTGGCTAACATTATTTTCTGCGTTCCTGCTGGAGATGTCACAAGACAAGAGGGGGAGCATCCCAGAAGCTTAGAAACTATGCAGATCGAGACACTAAGGCATTTTCCTTGTACAGAAAGACTAGAATAATTATGAGGCTGTATTTGTCCTTCGGCATGACTCCCCGTGATTGCCAAAAGACTCCTGCTGCCAAGGCACAGCACTATATACTCATGAGTCAAACCATAAAACTCACAAGGCTAACTGAAAAAAAAAAAACACCAGAAAACAAAAAACCCAACAAAACCACCAAACCCATGAGATTTTAAAATATAATAATTTTTTTGTTCTTTCATTTCCTTCCTGTTTTTCAAGTAGTAGATGCAAGATATTCAAGATGTTTCAGCACTGGTTGCATTTTGGGGCTAGCCCCTAGTTCCCAGAATCAGGGCCTAAAGGAAAAATATCAGCTACACCAGGTATAACACGACAGGAAAAGGAAAGCAACAACTTTGCAAGACACCCATCTGAGACAAGAGTGTGAGGTTGGTTCTTGGTCTGTTTAAATCAGCTGGAATTGTACTGTGGATTGTAAGAGAAGCCTCCATGCCCCATGCCCCCAAACACCCAAGGGAGGGAAAGCCCTGGCAGGTACCACTTTGGCTTTTCTCCAGTCCTTGTCAAAACAAACAAAAAAGCCAGCTTAAGACAAATCAATCAAGTTTTACAGTGGTGTATCTGACAGTGCAGCATTAACACAGGAGCTGTGCCCTGTCTTAAATAGGGGCACTAACTGTGCCCTGGCTTTGACGAATTTCCTGAGGGAAGCTTAAGAAGTGTTCTTAGGCTGAGATGCTAGATTTTTTTACTGCAGCTACTAATGCATGTTTCCTTCTGCTGTTTCTGTTATGGGTCCAGTACACCCAGGAAAGAAACAGGAGCAGGGAGTAGTACCTTTTACAACTGCAGTAGCGAGATTGTCCAGAGCTTATACATCAATGTCCAGAAGATACAGCTCAGTAAAATGCTCAGGAAGATGACTGGACTGTGTAAGAGAAGACACCAATCACTATTTTAACCAGCCCAGATGGGTTCAAAGGGTCAGAAGTGATTCATTCTTGCCATATCCTCACTTAATAGCATTTTCAAGGGCTCATTTCAGAACCATCTAAATTGCAATTCCAAACTATATGCACAATGATTTGCAGCAACTACTGAACTGTTGTGAAAGAGAGGCTGGGCTGGATGTTTGCCTCTAAATATTGTATGTCAAAACAGCTAGGATGATCTGGAAGGCTGGTGAGTGGAAGGTTTCAGGCAGTGAGATTTAGGAGCACACTTATGAAAGTTGGCTTTAGTCTGGGAATATACTCACCCTGGTCCCTTCTTTATGAATCAGCAATCATCTCCTGCAGATGATGACTCAGAAAAGCCTGCCGGTCCCTGGTCTGAACTGCCCCATAGCAGCAATTGTCCCTCCTACCCAACTGACTGCAGAGACAGTAAGAGTGGATCTGGTGCACCCTCCCCAGCTTTTGGCCATCCACTGAAGCTCCCATTCAAAGCATCCCAAGGTGGGACTGCAAACTCAGGACACAGGCTTTTCCCCTGGGATGCAGCCGTCATCACACAACAGCACGGCTTCAACAGTGAGCTGCTCCCAAGAGTGGTAACATCTGCTCCTCACTGGGAGGGAAGGCAGCTCCGAGCTCTTGCATCTTCATTGAGAGGCACAGTGAGCTGATTCAGGGAGTTTACCCACCCCAAAATAAATAGATGGTTTTGTAGGACCTGTTTTTATGTGCATGGGTGCCAATTCAGAAAAAGAGACAAGAGCAAATGGTGATGTAAAGGGAGGTCATGGGAGGGGCAGCTGGCCCTCACATCAGCTGAGTGTGATATGAACCTACACCCCAAGTATTGGTACTATTTGGCATCTCTCCACAACAGATGGGATGGACATATAATAGACAGGGTTTTTTTTTTTTTGCCTATGAGTAATGACTCTGTCTGCCACTCATCCATCAGTGCAATATACCAATGTCTCCTCCCTTTAGATATGGAGAAGACAGATTCCACAGGCACCTCTGCTTACAGACATACAGAAGTGCTTAGGGCTTTCGAGAATTAGTTTTAATAAACTGCAAGGTCTGTTTCTCTTTCAAATTTGCAGTTCTCTGAATATAGCTAACAGTCTTTCCTAGTTATTTAAGAGTGTCAGTCATATTCCTCAGTTTGAGGAAAAAAGAATGGGCCATTTTTGTTATATCAGTGGTGAAAAGCACCTAGCAACTTGGACGTCCCAAGTGGAGAGAATGTAAGACATCCTAATTTCAAAGAGCTCAGCAGCCACATTTTGCAAGCCAGGATCTTCTGCAGCACTTCAAGTGGCATATCAAAGATTGAAGATAACCTGAAATCAGGACTGACATTTGAAAAATCTTGACCAGTCCACTTCTAGGCTCGGCTCATGCCCAGAAATCAATTTGCACATTGGATTTCCTGGGAGAATATACTTCAGTCTGTGAAAGAAAGCCACGTATTTGGAGTCTGGATTTCAAGACTGTTCCTGATGTAGCTGTAATCAAACTGCAACCAAGAAGAGAGGACATTGAAGGCTTGGATCTGAGAAGAACAATCATGACTCTGCATTTAGACCTGGTGAAAAGGAGACAGGGAAGTGGGGAAATAATTCTTGAGACCAGTAGTTTGAAAGAAAACATCCTCAGCTGAAAGTAAATAGATGTCATTGTCTGAGATGTCTAAGGATAGATGAAAGTTTTATTTCACTTAATGGAAGAATACAGTCTCCAAAAATATCTCTGAATTAAAAACTAAAAGAATTAACACAGTACAAGAATGTCTAACTTTGAGAAACAAAACACCAAAAACCCTACCACATAAATGCTAGTATGAAAGGATCCAGAGAAGCATCTTTCTCTGAAGTATTCATTGCAGTGTTTTAGAAATTACATAAACTCAATTTATACCACCTTTCTAGGGCAGCAGTTCAGCAAAACATTTAAGTGCATGCTTAAATATTCCAGTTCAGCAAAACACAAATATATAAGCACACAAACCATGAGCAGGGTATAGGCTAAGGCAACCTATATAGACTAAACTGTACATCAGGGGTTTGCAAAGCAGGACTGCTTGCTTGAATCAGGTTGTAAAACTGTCATCAACAATAGTCTTCAGCATGTAAAGGCCTATAAGTTACCTGAGTTCTGGGATATCATTATTATTAGGCACCTCTTCCAGCCTTGAAACTTTCTCACCTTCAATAATTGTTTCTGCAACATCCCAAATGCTGAATATTTTCAGTCTTCCCATCTAGTCTGGAAAGATGGGGGTCAACTGGATCTCAAAAGTAGTTTGGGGCTCTTGTATTCAGTGTTATGAGGTACAAAACTGCATTGAACAGGAAACTTTGTGACTTTAAATTACATTTTATTCTCTTTCAGTTCATATGCCCAAGTCAGAACACCTACCTTTCCTCCTGGTACCTCCTGCCAAATTTTAAAAACACAAGTATAACACCAAAAAGAACTCCAGTAACCTCTGCTGCACTAATTAACATCAAAGCTAATAACCTCTTGGCTAATATCACACTTATCTTGGTGTGGGCCTGATTACAATAATGGAATGATCTCTAAAAGCAAAGGGGACTTCAGGAAAGTTATCAGGAATTGCCTTTTCACATAACTTTCCCCAGGTGATAAAAGAGAATCATGAAAGTATCTGGCCTAAAACTTTCCAAAGTCAGTGAGAGTCTTCCTGTTTACCTTACTGGGTCNGGGGGGTGGGGGGGAGGGGAGTTTTGTCAGTGGCTTCAGCAGATGTGAGACCAAGCTACAGGTGACCACAAACAAGGTGGAGAGGCAGACTGGGGAGTAAAAATGATACTGCAGTCCTAATTCCAGAATGTGATGCCCAGATGTCCACATCTAACTCCACATCTGCTCACCTGAACAAAACCAGCCTGGTTTTCAAAGGTCTGAGAAGCCACAGATTTTTACCAACTCCAGCAGCTATTGCAAGAGCCAGCACTTCTGAAAGCCAACAGCTTTTATACAAGTGCCTAAAGGACATCCCAGCTGCAAGGCACCCAACTCTGAACAGCCTAAATTTATTTTTTCCTATTGAAAAGTTCAGAGACTGGGGTTATATAACAATAATAAATAAATTCATAAAATAATAAGGTGTTGGTATTGTACTATTTACTTTGTTGTGAAAACTTGCCATTTCATTTCCAATTTAAAGGGATTCAGTATATTTCCTCAAGTCTGTGTTCTTAGGGACATGTGAACACAAATAATACCAGCTTTTATTCAAAAAAATATAGGCTTCTAGCTCCCATGATAACAAAAACATGAAAAGTGAAGACATTTATAAAAGAGCCCAACAATAAAGACAGTTGATTGTTAAAACAGCTCAGGTGCTGAGGAAGCCTAGAGCACACTTTTTCACTAGAGTTGGGAATACAGTATTTACTATTCTGCTTGGACTTGCAAAAAACACAACCAAAATGTTGCAATTTGAAATCAGAATAGAGGCAAAAAAATTGCCCTGTGTGCTGAAATGTCATTTACCTGCCTGCTAATTGCCTGATTTGGGTACCATTTTGAAGATTCCATGTTACAATAGATGACATGGAAAGAAATTTAGCTCCATACAAAACTCATTGGCTTCAACTACTTCTAGAAATTGAGAGTGCTAGGTTTAGCATTTGCATTTCTCCATACCTCCAGGGGATGAAAACAAGCTGATAAGATTATAATGGCACAGAGAAATCAATGTGAAAAGCCATAAGCTGTCCTCACAGTGCCAATGTGAGCTGTGAGCCCGCCTGCACAAAGTTCAATCCCATCATAATCAAAAGATAGATGGTCTTATCAGATGGAACTGGGTAAACACAGGAGAGAAATAAGTCATACCTAGATGAGCCGACTTGAATGTGGAAACAGCAGCACTTAATCTAAGCGGTCACATTTAAAGAAAAACTTAGAGCAATAGAGTGACTTTTATGAACATTTTAAGTGCTACATATCTGTACTAAAGTATTCTTTATCTTTCCAGAAGAAAACTATGGGGTGTCATTCTCCTTTACAGCAGCAACTGCTTTCCACTGATCTGTCAGTGCAAAGAGACATAAATGTAATTTTCCAAATTTGAAGATCCCTTTGTCTTGCCAGAGCAACAAAAAACATCCCAAGTGTGAGATGTTTGCCTGGGTTTTTTTTTCTCCTTTTAAAGAGAATTGAAATGATGTTAAAATAAAATGTGACAAATAGGGGAAAGAAACATAGCTAGTCACTTGATATTCTTTATAGCAGGAATTAATCCAAAAGCTGTTTCAAGTAACTAACAAAAAAACATACCCATTAAAACCTACGTAGATCTAGTTGCAAGAGAAACAGAAACTGGGGAGGTTCTCACAGTGGAGCCTTTTCAGGATCTATCTGAAATTTCAATGATCACAGGAGGACTTCTGGTACAAGTAGGAAAAAGGAACAAATCAGGACTAGATGGTGTTCACTTGAGAATTTTAAGAACACTCATAGTTGAGACAGCTGGATTACTGGAAAATGAAAAACGTGAAGCCTTTAGGAAAGATTTGGGGAGGATCTGGGGAACTACAGGCCTATATGACTAATGTTTGTATCTGGCAACTTTGTTAAGCCTATAATAAAGGACAACAGATACCCACATAAATACAAGCTTGTTGCAGAGTCAACACGGCTGCTGTATGGGGGAGCCCTGCCTTTCCAGCCTCTTGGAGTTCCTGCAATATGTCAGTCAACCATGTGGATAAAAGTGATTTATCTCACATAATCTGGATTTCAAGAAGAGTTGTGCTAAAGACCTTCATCTAAGCTCTTGAAAGCTAAAAGCTGCAGGATAAGAAGGGAAGTCCTCGCATAGAAAAACAATTGTTTAAAAGCTAGGAAACATAGGATAGGAGTAAGTGTTCAGAACCCAGAGAAAGGAGGTCATCAGTGAAGTTTCATTAGGAACCCACACTGGAGTAGGGAAGACGACATTATAAATCCACGGCTAATTCACACATTGAATACTACATGAAGTTCTGGTCCTCTCACCTCAGACAAGACAAATTAGAGCTGGAATACGCTCATGGAAAGACAGCAAGAATGATCAAAGGTACTGCTCTGTATAAGGAATGACTGAATAGTCTGGGACTCATTAGTCTGGAAAATACCTGACTTAGGGGACACCTAACTCTGTTTTGACAGAGGTCTGTAAAAGGATGACTGGCATGAGCATGGACAACAACCGATTACTTGCTGTCTTTTCCAAGGCAAGACCTTGAGTCTACTAAGCGAAGCTAACAGCATCTCTGTTCCTCACACAAGTAGGATCACCCTGTGAAAGGACACTGTGGGTGCAAGAAGTTTACATAGGCTCAGGAGGTGACCGAATCAGGAAACTGAGTTTTGTTGTTAAACAGAACACTGGATCTGGAAACTGCTCCCTGGATTTTCCTACTCAATCAGGGCTTTAAACTTGATCATCTTGCAGCTGGGCAGGTGAAGCTGTTCAGGGGCTACTGCAACATATAGACCATGCCAATAATGTCTCCCATAACAAAGTAAAAGGAGCCCTACACTGAAGCTTCTACATAACAGTGCATTCATTTTTACCTTCAATTTACATCTCTTCCTCACATCTATGAATACAGAGTCAGGATGTACGCAGACATGCAAGCTGAAATCTTTCCATATGTTATATTAGGGAACTGGCTGATGTTCATTCTGCAGTTCCTACCTGTAAGATGAGCAAACAGCACAACAGGAACAGCAGCTGTTGCAGAATTATTGCTCATGTCTGCGTTTATCCTATATCCACTATGAGGAAATCACAGCTTTGTCCAGTGTAATTTGAAAGCTGGAGCAGGCACTTTACATAAATGCTGGTCACATTTCCCCAGCTTCATTGCAGACTCCTTGCTGGTCTGGAAGCAGAAAGCTCATTAAACATGACTTGTAGGTCTAATAGTTAACTTACAACAGGAAAAGTCTGCATTAGCTCAGTCCAGAAGGTGGCTGCACTTAATTGCTTCTTTCATCAAAGACCTGTTCCTTTGTGAAGAATGGTAGAGAATTGCTGATCATTATTACCGATTTGCTGAGACACTTAAAGCATCAATCTCCTTACACAGAAACCGTTTGCTGAAATTATCACCATTTACGCTGTCTGATGAGCTTTTGCTTCTCTTTGCAATTTGGAAGTAGGCCACCCCACTAATAGATTCCTAGACAGGTTTAAGCAGGAAGGCATTACTGTGCCCCTGCTAGTAATAACAGTATCGTGGCATAAGCACCAGCAAGCCCGCTGAAAGGCAATCACAGAAGTATCTATAAGCTTCCTGTGCACCAGGGCTTGTGCAAAATTAAATTCCACCCACAGAAATTAAAAATCAGGACTGGTTTGTTAGCTTAATGAATGGCTGAGGTCTTACAGAATAGTTTTAATTTTAATGAACTGAGAATAGAAATGCCAGCAAAGTAGGCATTTGACCCTAAAATAGAAAAAAGATGTTTCTCTGGTCCCTGCTGAATTAGGCTGGGGATGGAGCTAATGGCCTAAAGATGACACATTTAGGTCCAGATTTATGCAATCTTATTCCAGGTACTCATGCAAATGATTACCCTTGACAGATGCCTGGAGACCAGCAACAGCCCCCTACCCTTCACACCTCACTGAAGAGCCTGAAGTTTAAAGTTTACAGGGAGGACTCTGGGCCTCAGTTCCTTTACCTGGCCTACCCCAAATCCCACCTCAAGCATGGCAGTTGCTGATAAAGACAAACCAGCCACACTCCCAGCTCCTTTTCACAACTGTATCCTCAACAGCAATCATTTCAGCACAGGAAAAAGCAGCACAGAGCAACCGGTATCAAACGGAAGGGTGAGATTCTTCACAAAGGGCAGTTCAGGAGTCATTTCTGCCATTTATCACTGCACTGAAATGCCTCAAAGTCCTAAAGGCATCCTTAGCTCCTTCCCATGTCCCACTCACTGATGTTAAGGCCACAAACAGGGACATCAGGACACAAAACCAAGAAATGAAGGCACAGGAGGTAATGGTCCGGGTGGCTATTCTACCAAATCCTGACTAAGCATCCTTCAGCACCATGAAATCATTACTACGTTATTCCCACGGCAGCAGCTCATTTTATAGCAGTCTAATTCCACCCAAGACTTACATGCAATGTTGGAAATCATTCGAGTAGCTACTACCATCTTCCTCCCACAGATCCACAGTATGTGAGGCAAGATTCAAAGCTTATTTCATTATTTTCTGGCTGAACATGCACATTCAAGAAGCCACATAAAGAACTGTCACAAGACCTGGACAAGGTCCAAATGCAGACATTTCCAGAGCCAGATGAGTATTTTGGAAGGAGAGGAAGGTAGGTGCAGCATGCAGTTGGCAGCTGTGGCACAGGGTGCTACTCACCTGGCACAGCCCTTACGCAACCCAGCAGGCTGTCAGGCTCAAATCCCTTTAACAAAAAAAGTGAAGGAGGCTTGAGTATTAAATAAAGTGACCAATAATAATGCAATACCTTTGCTTAGCTTTTGCTTACTCAAATAATAGCTACTTAAAAAGTCTAAGAAGAAAGAAATACAGTATCCAGACACACCTACAAATAGATTCCTGGAGTTATACATTTACCATTGCTGTATTACTGAAGAACACAGGCAAAGTTAAATAACTGCAAGCTTGCAGGCTACCTTTTAAAATGTGCTTCTAGTCAACTGTGGAAAGCTGTGAATTCCCTTACAGTTTAGATGTTAAGCCTGAAAGCATAAAGGACTTCACGTAATAAGTAGTTAACTGTCCGCCAATTTTAAAATAAAATAATTAACACATATACAAGATGGCATTTGTCTTGCAATTAGTTATACGCCACATTAAGTTTCTCACCAGCCTGTTCATTTTCAGCCCCTTCCCTCTTGCTTCTCAACTCCATCCAAACAAGCCAGAAATAGCTCTCCACTTCCTAAAATGCCCCAGCTCCTATCTCCAATCATTCTGCAATTCAAAGCAGTCTACGAGCTACGTAATACAGCCCTCCTGGCTACCGTCCTTACAAAGGTATACACTAATCCAGTTTGTATTAGGGAAATTATCTCTGCTCCACCCTTTTATGCCATCTTCTGCTCAGGAAACATGTTTCTCTGCCAGGTTGGAATAAAACTCACTGCACAAGCATTTCACTAGGAATATGAAGAAGAGAGAAGATGCATCAGGAGACCAGTACATAAGTTAAGCAAGGAAACAAGCCTGGGTGGGATGAGGCGGCCCAGAGCCTTGAGAAGTAAAGCAACTCTAGTCCTGCATCAAGCCTGGCTGGAGGCTTCTGCTCCCAATTTCCCCCTGGGACAACTGTCGCCTAGGGCCATCACCATGGCAAGTAATGAAGGTATAAAAGAAAAAAAAAGCCAAGTGCCCAGCACGGCTGGGTCCAGGGATGCTGTGCGGTCTTGTGCACAGCCAATAAGCCTCTGTTATTAGCTATTCTGAATAGCTACCCTAAGAAAAAAAATGCCTTCTGTTCTGTTTAAAGGCGGAAAGACCTAAGTTTGGATCTGTCTGCTAAGCCTGGCACATCTCTGAAATTAAGCTCACCAGCAGCAGCAACAACAGAAAGCCAAGTGTGGGAGCCAGCAGAAAAAAACCCAGAAGCGCAGGCTGCAGAGTTCCAAGGTGGAAGAGATGTTTGCCTCCATGCTGGCAGAAGAAATACACTGTCCCCAAACAAGACAATGAACAAAACAAACCTGACCCTACAAGCTTTAGGCACCCTCCTACTGAGGCTGACTATGCAAAAGCTGATTTTTTTCCACGGACACCACCAGACTTGGGTGGACAAATCCCACTGGTACAGGCAGCCTTGCTGAGAAGGCATTTAAGATGAGGCAGATAACATTTAAAGCCTCCATTCAGGAGGGGAATTCCCAGACTTTGTGCTCGCTGGGACACATTCAGCTTTCACTTTGTGGTACTCTGAAAATGTCTCAAACTCACTGCTACTCCTTTTCTCGCACACCGAACATGGTCAGCAGGTTTGGGCCCCCTCAGCTTCTCCACAACCCGCTTCAAGTGAGAGGGCACCAAATGGTAGAAGAAAATATTAATCTCCTTCAATCTGCTGCCAATGTTCCTCATAGGCAGCCCAGCATGGAGTTTGCCTTGTTCACAATGTCAGTTCGTCTTTAACATTATGTCCACAGTGACCCTATGGTCCTTGTTGGTAGGGCAGCACATCTACCTGCCAGCTCCCAGCCCAGCTAATGCTACCACCCAGTTCAGCGTATGATAAATACACAGATTTATCCAAAAACTATATCCATTTAATCCCTTTAAGGTGGGTGATGCTGCCTCTAACACAATTGTAGCAGACATGCCAAGTAGGAGTAACACGAGCCGTGCCAACTGCTTTGCAGAAGTGGTCAGATGTGGAAACTTGCAGGATCTGGACCAAGGCAAGGACTTACTAGAGGCTCAGGCCAGGTTTTAATTCAAAGGAGTATACATTTGACTAAAGTCTGTCATGCAAATTTCTTACCTGGGATTTCCTAACTTCTGTTTAAAGAAACTTCTTGTGCCCAGTGATTGGTGAAGTTAGCTGTAGTCCTGCAAATAGTAGCAAAAAACATTCTGCACTGAAAAAGCACTGCAAGTATGTTGCAGAGGCAACAAAAATGAAACCACTTTGATAATTGCTGTTTTGCTGGGGAAAACAACATTTTCCAGCCATTATAATTTTTTTTTTGCAGGCACAAACCTTTGCCATTTCAAAACAAGACAGCTGGTGTGCATTGACTGTTGCTTATTATATTGCATGTGAATGTTTTCCTGTTACCTTGTTCTGTCCCTTCTTGATATCATAAGGTAAGCCCACACATTCCTAAGACAGTGAATACTCATCTTTAATAAACTGTGTAACATCTAGCACAATGGAGCTTTGATCCCAGATCAGAAGCTCTAGGTATTACCATACAAGTAAATAATAATATTCAACCACAATAATAACAGAAGCCTAGATAAACAAGTCCTAGCAAAGAGTTGCAGCAGGCAATTGCTTGGCAGAAAAACAAGCACACAAAAATGAAAAATAAAACCAAAAGGATTAGACTGAAATTGCAAACTTCCTCTTGAATATTCTACTAGAACTGACAAAACACTCAAAACTCTCTCAACAGAGTCTCTTTGTAAATCATATTTCCTAATATCGCCTTCTAGCAGCTGATTAAGCCCTCCAGTCCAACAAGCCATGGCAGACCGTTATCTGATCCCCTCTCACAGATACTCAGAGTGTTCTCTCCAGTACATAGGCTGCCTCGCCAGATAAACCAGAGCATAAATCACAGAAAATAACTGAGCACCACATTGCCTGTCACTTGGCTTTTCAGTTACATTTGTATACAACCACACAGGACAGCAAAATATTTTCATAGGTAGGAGACATTTAACCATCACAGAACAAGTGAAGTCAAAGGCCAGAAAACCACCACCCAGCCAACCTTGCTGCAGAGCAGCACTGCTAAATCAGCAGGCCAGAGTCCCCCCAAACAGCAACAAGGAAAATGCTGATTTTTGACAGTGTTTCTGAATTACAGCACCTACTCCCATATTTATGCATGAATGCAGTCATTCCTACATCATCTCCAAGTAATACAGGCAAGTTATAAAAATGCATTAGTAACCTTCAGATATTTACCGAAAATTGGGTGATGCCCAAGCCCCCCTGACTTCAGCAGGGTTTTTGCTTTCAATTCAGTGAGAAGACCTGAGTGATTTAGTAAGGCTTTGGAGCTATGGACTCCTCTTTGGCCAACATAAACAAGGCAGATGGGATGAGCTGCCACTTCAAACATATTTCTAGCTGAATCATTTTGTAGACTTAATTGTGCTTGTTGGGACAAAACCATCTGACCTTGTCTCCTTTGTTTGTAGTAGGAGTTCTGCTACTGATCTGCAGGGGAGGAATCTCAGCGTCTCATTTCACATACCCAGAAGTTCGCCTTAAATAGCTAAATCTTCAGGAGATTAACTGAAGCCAGCTACCTCAGCAAAACCCTCTGGTAACGATTCTGAAGCCCACAAGCAGAAAGAGTCCTTCCCATGCTCATTAAGGATGACATTGATACAGTATCAAACTAAAGTTACTCCCTTACTAAGATGCTTCACCAGAAAAGAGGCTGATCTTAAGCCGGGCGACCTCACTTACCTGCTGCTTCACTTCTGCTGAAGAGTTACCAGCTGCTTTTTTGAAGTACCATACATGAAGTGCTTGCTTATTTGGAAACACTGTTTCCTGGAAACCAGTCCCACCTGGGTCTCACCCTCTCAGCATGCAAACACTCATATTCCCACAGTCTAATGAGGAACACTTTCTCATTCCTCCTATCACCCCTCCAAAGCCCTCTCTTTCTCTCCTTACACTTCAACATCAAGCGTACACCACAGTGTGACACTAACCTGCATGCACTGCAGTGTCTATCAGTAGAGCCTTTTCTTGCAGCTGCTACCAAAGGAAAATCAAACAGGGTTCTTCCTTCCAATTAATTCTGCTGCTGAATTGACTAGAGTCAATACTGAGCAGTGCAACACTTCCCCTCCACTACAGAACAGATCAACACAAATGCCAGGGCTTGACTATGCAATTAACTTACATCAGCAAACACTTGTTCACATAAGAGGGCCCCCCGATTGCAGGGAAATCACTTCTGCAAATACATGCACTTCAGTATGAGTGAATGGTGCAACAGGAAGACTGAAAAAGCAAGAGGCAAGGGTATAAGCAATTTAAATCACTAAGTCCACGCTTGCGGTACCTTGAGCCTTTCTCCTCCCATCTCCTGATGTACTTTTTACCCCCAATCTTAAAAAGCTGCCAAAGTCAGCTCTGAGGAGGACACAGTGACATGACAACTACTCTCACAAATGGAAAGAAACTCAGCTTTAATTCTGCCAGCTGCTGTTCCGATGAGAAAAGGAAATATCAAACCTGATCCAATTTCTTAGAGCAGCACAATAAGACACAGTAGTCTGTGAGCTAGCAGGCTAAGTGTTCACCAAAATGAAGAGTAGCAAGAGAGGGGTATTTTGGTCTGGAACCATATGGACGGCTTGGAATTAATATGCTGGCTGGCACCTATCAACTATGATCAAAGGTGTATCTTAAAACTCACCATAGCAACACCATGATCCAACCACTCGCTGTCTGTTTCTCAGAAGAACGGAGGAGGAAAAGAAATAAAGAAGCTAAGTCACTACTAAATGCATTTAAACATTTCTGCTCCTCAAAGCACATCTCATTTAACAGAGCTGGTGCAGATACGACAGGGGGGTGCGGGAAGAACACTGTTCACTCAGAAATTTGCCAGCTTGTATCTATATTTTGGACCCATCTTGAGATTGGATTGAGATGCAAAGGAGGGGGGAGACGACAGAGGAGAGGGCAAGGCAGCAATGCTATCTCATGCTTCCTAGTAGCCTGCAATTGTAGGGATGTCAGACCTTTCAGCTCATATAGCCGACAGGCTCAGCGGTGCAGCTTTCAGATTTCTGAGGTCCTCATTAATCACTTCCCCCAGAGCTGCATGGTAGACAGATTCATATTTCGTGACCTTAGGGGAGAGGGAATTCAATTTTTATGATATATCTTCACGCAGGACCCTTCCCCATTGACACAACAGTATACACCTTGGCAGCTAACAGATAAACCCTACCACCGCAACAGATTCATCTCAGCCTTGAGAAGCAGATTGGGTCAGCTGAGACACATACCTCTGGACTCCCGGGCTCCTAGAGGTAGTGCCCAGACTCAGTATCAACCTCAAGTCACCAGTGTGTCTGGGGAAAGGGCTGACAGCTTCACTTTATTTTGTTTAAACTCACAAATCTGCTAAAACAGCACTTCGTTTCCCAAGCTCTTCCATCCCCAAAGCTTAGGAGAGGCTGTCTTTATTGCCAGTGCCCAGATGGGAGCCCCGGCACCAGGTTAGGGTTGCATGGTGGTCTCTCTGCTCAGCGCCACTCATATTACCCTGAGGGGGCTTAAAACCTGGTGCTGTCAAAAACACAAAAGGGGAGAGGAGCCTTTGTTCCACAGTAGTTACAGTTTGGAGATTGTGTGTGTGGAGGGGTCCAGAGAAAACAGAAATGCAGACACATAACAAAGGAGCTTCCTTTTATAATGCAGATTGAGGAAAAGCAGATTTACTTTCCAGCAAGTCCCAGAGATACAGAATAAAGGAGCCCCATCCCACACCTACCTTGAAGCTGTTTGTAGATATGCTGGCAAAATTCAGACTCTGATTTTCTACATTTTAATTCTCAAGAGTAAGCCAAGATCTCCAAGAATCCTGCTGCCAATTCAGGCACCTGAATAACACGTAGAAGTATTTATTACCAAGCAAGTCTGCCTGGGACACAGGCTGTGTTCATATTCCAAAGCTGGCACCAAAGATGAGAAAAATCAACACCACTTTCAACCTTTAGCTACAAAGGTATCGCTTTCTAGCGCCTATTTGTACTTGACATGAAATCAGATTTGGGATCCATGTTTAAAATGGTTTCTAACTGTGTCTGACTGAGTAGCAACAGCCAGACTGTAGAAAATAGCTTTGTTTCTTAATTCAATTTGTGCCTTACAGAGGATGGGGCATTTAGCCAGATGGAGCAAAGCCTGCAGTACATTTTCCTGGGAGTTGTGCAAGGATAAGTCAACAAGCAACAACTTAGACTACACCAGCCTGTTCCAGCCCAGCAGGAACAACTTTCTACTTGCTAACTGCCAAAAAAAAAAACCCCAAACAAAACAAAACAAAAAAAACCCAAAAACCAACAAACCCCTAAAACTATTTAAAAGGAAAAAAAAAGAGCATATTAAAGAAAAAAGGATCAGTGTTTCCTCACAGCAACCTATTACTTGCAATAATGTTTGCATAGTACATACAGTGCTGAAGAGAGGCTCCATCATTACCCCTAAGGAGTTTGGTGACAAGCCTTGCCACTTCATTAATTGCAAATCCACTCACGCAGATTCAGCTACAGGATGCTCTGAGGTTATCAGTCAGTGTTCCTGGTTGTCTCAGTGAAATTTAACAGGTTCACCCAACATTATGAAAATAAGGAAACTCAAGCTGCTCGTAAAACATAACCTTTTCAGGTGACAGCTGAGAGCTGCTTCTGGTCCATATGACATTTTACACCAATAAGGACTTTATCAGCAGAGAGCTGCAGCACAAAAAGATGATTTTGGAATTGAGGTCAGCTGGAACCAAAAGGACCTTATCCCACAGGTCCTGTCAGATACAGGACACTAACATCCTTCCCCCTGTCTTGGAGGTCTGACTATGCAGCTTCTGTGTAACCAGAAAGGGCAATAGCCTCAGAGCAGATGGAGAGAAGCACTTGCAGTGGGTGTCCTTGCAAAAGAAAGCCCTGGGACGGGATGATGAGCCGCTGAGCTCTTGCCCTCTTTCAGAGTCCATTAAAGGTTTTAGGAGTCTTGCTCGGAACTAACTCAAACTCTGGCAGGGTGAGATTTTTAAAACTTCCTGGCTTTAGAAAGGTATGAGCAAATGGTTCACATGGCAAACAATCCCCTGTCCAAGGTCAAGCAGAAAACATGATATAATGCTAAGGCATTAGCACTGACAGCAAAGCAGTGATTGCACACTTGCTGCTAGTCTTCTTCCCCCAAAACAGAAGTCGAACACTCTGGTTACTGTTTTCTCTTTTGGGCTGGTAGGGGATTTTTGTTCACACCTCAGGACATCTTCATGGTCTCCTACAGAGCGATACATGGGAGCAGACCTTCCAGCCCTACAGCGGAATTACATGGGGCTTTGCAAAGGCACCAGTGAAGTGACAGTGTTGGGGCAGGGGGGAAATATCAGAGTGTGCTCCCAAACGTGAGTTCTTAGGGGTATAGCTCTGGGTTTTCATACGTCCCAGAAAATGAGGGCCTAATTTCAGTGGCACAGCCTCTGACATTATGTTAGGATGCATAAGAGTATGGTATGAATAGCTCAAATTTGACTCCGATCAAGCTAATGAGACTCTTAGTAGACTTTTCAAGCTTTACAAATGACAGTCAATCAACTACAACCTATAATAACATGGTGGGGGGGAGAAAAATCCTCTTTTCTTCCCCTAAAGTTATGCTTGGATGCGAGGCTTTTACTTATCTTCCCAGAAATACACTCTTTCCTTCACATGTCTCATCCTGGAAACAAGAGCTGCTGGGTTTCCTTTAACTTACTGGAAAGGGATGCTGGCATATGAAAAGGGGACTCACATGACATTTCTGAGAAGGGCATTGCAAATTTGCTCAGAAAAAGCTACTCTTGTGCGCCCTTCAGTGCTGGATAGCCTGCCATTAACAGTGACACATCCACTTCCCTCTGCCACTCACTTGAAGAGTTACACAGTGCTCATGTCCTACCTCCCAGTAAAGGGGGAATCAGCATTTATGTTCATACCTTAAAAAAAAAAAAAAGTGCAGGGGGGAGGGGGTTGGGTTTGTATGCCTCCTTCCATGGAAGCAACTTGTGGACATGAAGCTAACCCAGGAGAGTAGAAGAACAGTGAGATAAGAACAAACACAAAAAAACTAAACCCTTATCAACCCACCCTTTCTTACCTGAAATTAATTGATGTAGGAAAGATTCAAAATTTAAAAGGAAAAAAGCATATTTAGAGATTACATTTACAAATGCAAGTCTGCTCTTCATGCACTTTGCTGCCAAGATAATTTTCAGTATCCTGTGTTTCTTCTGTGATATTTGTCAGTAATAATTACACTGGAACAGCACAAGAGTATGTCTCCTACAAATTTAGGTGTTAGCTACAAGACAAAGCACAAATATAGAACTCCAGTTTTGAGAAGGTTAAAAGCCCTCCAGTTTGCCCTGGAGCAGAGAAGAACCATGAAAACAAAACTGAGCTCTGACATTTGTTGGTCAGAACTCAACAACATCAGTGACCACATTAAAAATATGTCCCACTCTGCTGGGGCCAAACTTAGGAGCAATGTGATAATCCACAATACTTGAACCCTATTAATCTTCCACCACACTTGTGAAAGGCCCTCAGACAACCTGTCTCCTCCAGGGTCCCACATAGCATATGGGCCAATGACTTTAACAGCGGCCTGATTTCTCCAAGAGTGCTGATGGGCTGATGTCTTTCACAAACACAAAGATCCAAACTCATGAACTGTAATTACCGAGACTGCAGATGAATCCAGATTAGGGAATCAAGTCACAGGACAGGTTTTACTCTGGAATATCTATTCTGGTTATCATAAGCAGTTGGACCACAACTTAGTCTCATCTGAAGGTAATCCAGTTTGCATACTCCAGGACTGCTCCACAACATGAAATAGAGCACAGGAAGTGGAGATTACTCCACAAGTGGAGACTGTATCTGCAAAGCACAATCCTTATCTTAACAAAAATGCTACTGGCAACACCCTGAATCCCCTCCCACTGCACCATGCACAGCACAGCCCTCAACCTCAAAACCAGACGAGACCTTAAGTATGTACTACACTTCGATATGTGCTATAATTCTGGTGGTACAAGCGTGTGTGTAAAAACAGAGACTTGGTTTTCCTTTCCTTTCTGAGACTTGTAACTCACGCATGGACCACACCTCATCTAATCAAGACTCAGAAAATCACAACAGCTGAGGTCTTGAGGGGGATCACAGCTCCCTCTTGCTAACACCACACACTGCATTTTCGCACAGGATCCATACGCGCCTGATTCATGCAGGTAAGCTGGAGGGACAGAGCCCACTCTCCCAATCCAGTACTTGAAAATGCAAATGTGACAGCCTGGGCCACAACTCAACCCAACAAAAGGGGGAATTTAGGTTTTGGGCTTCAGATTTAACTGCTCAGTAGTGGCTCTCTTAGACCCTACCTACACAGCATTGCAGTGGGCAGAGAGGGGATAGCATCGTAATGCTCTACCAAGAGTCCCAAGAGCTGCCTCTTGGTTGCCCACCTCAACCACAACTCAACTGCGCCTGCATGTCTTTGGCCAGTGAGCAACTAGGAAGGAGCTTTTCTTCCCAGCTGAGCTTCTCAGTGTGAACTGCCCAGACTTCCAATTATACTGTATGACACAAAGCAAAAAAGAAAAAAGAAAAAATTCCATGTATCGCACATGGAGAAAGAAGACAAAAGCCTATTTTGGGTGACAAAGGCCTGACATTTCAAAGTGATGGATCTGTGGTCTTTGTAAGGAGTCAGCCTTGCAATTTGCAGCCCACATTACAGTGCTCCGAAGCTATTCATGCCGATTTGCCAATGCCGGTATTGTGTTTGCATGCTTGGCACTTCTGGACTATTCCAGGATTTCCCCCAGCGCTGACTGGACACATTCTTCACCATGCTAAGAAAGGGGTGACCCATCGCCTCAGGCTGGGGGGAAATGTGGATAATTGCTTTTGAGAAACACAACCATCATATTTCTGACTCGTGGAGGAACAGCTCAACCCTGCTCTCCCACCCAGCAGACCAGAGCAGCTATGCTAGCTTAATGCAGTGGCACGCTGCTTGATATTTATAAGGAATTTGACATTTATGTTCTAATTTAGTAAAGCATAAAGCGCAATCTGTTCAAGAACCTGCTTTATCTGATTTGCATTGCCCTTCTGCCCAGCTGGCTTTGGTGCATGCCACGCAGCACTGGTGCTTCTTGTGGTGTGAGTGCTTGTGTTCAGTAGCAGCAAAAGGAGTCCTGAGCCTCATCCCCAAAATTGCCCAGGCTCATCCCCTCCCAGGGATGCTCACACAGCCTTCTCAGAGCAATGGCAGCTTTTCTGTTCACGAACAGTTAAGAAAAACCCAAACCTCAAAACCCTAACAACAATCCTACCTTCCAAAATATAACTTTAATAGACATTGTCTCTCAGATTCATTCTACATTTATGCAATTACAGGGTGTGTCTGTACTCATGGCTCTCCAGTGCTGGCAGATCCCCATGCAAGTGAGACGCTCTGGAAAAGCCTGGATTCAATTATATGTGAGCAGTAGGATATTTCCACTTGAAAAATCCTACTATTTGACAGCACTATTTTGCCCCTTACCAAATACAGCCCTTCAGGTTTTCCAATGCATTTGGTACATATTAATTAAGCTTACGGTGCCTCAGTGACAGAAGGGGGTATCATCCCAAACATGCAAGGAAAAAAAAGCCCCAGACTGAGAGACAATAAAAATTACTTACAGATAGGTTAGAAAGGAGTCAAGTGGTATTGACCTTCCCTGGATGGATCAGCAATAAGGAAAGAAGCTGTTGGGAGCCATTTCCCACAACAAATTAACTTAGAAGGACTACTTTATCAGGCTGCGCTGGAGAGTGCAGGGAAGAGCGGAGGAGAGAAGAGGCCGGCAGCCAGAGCACCCACGCTGCAAAGGGCGGGTGACCCTGAGGCTGGTGGAAGCACCCGCCGGCAGGGCTGCCTGGAACACAGCAATCCTGTTTTGCAAAAGAATTCAGGGCCTCAATGTTTGCTTTCACACTGCACTAAAAGCACTGATGATGCTAAACTCCAACAACACTTCATATTTGAAGGACCAATCTATCCAACTTGTTCTTTGCAAAGGACAAGCCCTTAATGCTCAGAGGTAACTATCTTTAAGGCCATCAATTCCCTTCTATACACATACTTTGCAGCAGAGGCAAGTGTAAACTATATGATGGCATTTTATATACTGAGGTCTTACTCCTTCAAGCACACCAATGTAAGTGGATAATGAAGTCAATGAGATTCCACATTCAGGACCTTACACACTCATCTGTATAGGCAAGTGAACACATAGCAATCTCTGCATAAAAACAGTACTATTTATACAAAATGACTATATTAAAAAAAAAAGCTATATACGGAAAGTACTGTATTTATACTCTGCTATTAAAATACACAGTACTAGTACATACTAAAATGGGTGTGATTACATACCAGCAAGGCCACCATAATGAGACAAAGGGGCATCTCTCCTTGGTTAGCGTCACAGACCACATGTCCTACAAACTGCAGTCTATCATGGAATTTACAGCATTATTTTTCAGAGACTAAAATGAAATATCTATTTCTGGATNAGGGGGCAGGGCGGCAGGGGGACATGGACAGACACATATAACCCAAATATGAAGTGAACTGAAAATTATTTCCACAGATAGTGCACTAAATGTCTACAAGATGGTGTCCGGTTAGATAGAAGGCAGAGATAGAGAGGAAAATGACCTTGTTCTGCACAATAGAGTGATTCATATGGATGAACCAGATACCCCAAATTACCAGCTGCTAGGAGAACTGTATTGCAAATGTAGCTCAACCTCCAACATATCAAGTGCTGACTCAGTCCTATTTGCAAAATGAGAAAACATGGACTAAATAAAGTCAGTCACCTTTCTGAACTTGACCATTTTCCACCTGGTAAAAATGTAGCAGCATACTGAGCCGGAGCTCCAGGTGGTATAAATCAGTACAGCTCTGTTGTCACCACGGATGGCAAAGGATAATGTATTTTTGTAGCAGTCACTCTCCCACAAAATCAAGTGCACACATTGCTTGATCTCGTTTGGCAGCCTGTGTGCGTACGCAGGCACGTGGGCATACCCACACTAGGACAAGTTTCACAAATGCACTGTGTTACACCCCTGCATTGCTGAACACTTTATATGAGGGAGTCTTAGCTCTACTCTGCCATGGTCCTTCTCTGGTTATCAAGGGGAGAAGATCATATGGATTACAGAGTTGGAAAAGCTCTGCTTCAATTTATGCAATAAAGATGTTTTTTTCTAAGGAGCTTTTATCTGCAAGACTGTAACTTTCACTCTCCAAACAGAGCTCAAATTGCTGACCTTGGCACGGCATCACAGAGGACTTGTTTTCACTCACATGGATTAACTGTCACTGAACAACTCATCCAAGATAATTGGCACAACCACTCCTCTTCTTCAAAGCTAGCATTTCCTCACCTGTTTTCCCTTCTTCCTCCAATAAGGACATAACGTACAATAGCGAGTACATAATGTATAATAGTGACTTTAATTACCACCACATCAATTGGCAAAAGCGTTATCCTGAATAAAAACTGCCAATTATATTAAGTGAACGAAAGCACGGCACAGTGCTGTATAAAAGACACCTGCAAGCGCGTTGCTCCAAGTACCAGGCACAGTTATACACATCGCCACGTGCCCTGCCTGCCCCCTGAGAAAGGAGATGCGGACTGCCTGGCACACACGGCTACCTCACTTCCAGACTACAAGTAAGTGTGCCAGTATTGACCACTTCCTACGGACAAACCGATATTCATGCTCTTATCTGCATGTATCCACACAGTTTACATGCCAATAGAGAGGCCCGTGACCCATCCATAGTATTATCTTGGAGTTAAGTGCAATATATTTTGTTCTCTGACTGAGCAAATGGTTTCCTCTGGCACTAAAGCTACTATTCATAAATTTGAAAGGTTTCAGGAGTGTAAAAGAGGATACTAAAGACATGTTGGCTCTATTTTGTGTTTTAACTAGGGCTGCTATGATTTGCCATTTTGTAATCAATTTCACAGTATTTTTTTCCTTTTAAACCTCAGAAGATTGCTTTGAAAAAAATGTTTGTTTGTTAGTAAAACCTGAAAAAAACCCCTTTTCTGGTTGGAGAGAAAAGCTTGGAAGTGTGCATGGATCTTAAGCTAGAACTTAAAAAATGTAACAGTTAAAGAGGGCTCCTTATCCCCTCTCCTTCCTAAAGTTTCTATTTTTAAACTGAGCTTCACAATTTCTTACAACTTCAGGGTCTCCGACCCTGACAATATTGTCCTGGATATTTAATATTATCCCTAACAAATGAATGAGCAAAGTACTTTTTGAGAAGCACTGTCCCAGATATTTTGACTATACCTGCATACTAGAGCTTTAATTTTGATCATCTAGTTGTATGCAGCCTGTCTCTCCAGCCTTGAATTGGTCTCTGTCTCATTTAAATTTGGAAAAAAGCTGGAAGAATGGGTACAAGCTCTGAAATAGGGCGGTTTTGCCCACTCCCCCACTGGCAACTTTCAAAGGGCTGCAGTTCAATGCCTCATCTAACTGCACAAACACAGGCCTTCCCCTCTCCCTCCAGCTGCACACTCACGCCTCTTGCCTTGCATCCAGCAATCATGTGGCCTCTGGGGATGTCCTTCAGTTGATATGACAGAAAGGAGGTGGCCCAGCTTTCCCTCGGATCAGCTCAAGTAGTCATTGGATTTTATATGTGGGACACAGTGGGCTTGCACAACCAGGTGTGCAGAGGAGCCTGATTATCCTGGCTTAGGGGGAACATCAAATCACCTCCAGGAGAGTTAGGAACCCAGCGCCCACCCCCTTTCAAGGGATTTACACAGCTCAGGAAGCCTTCCTTGGTAAATCCCAGCCCAGATAGATTCAAAAGAAAGCAGATGACAGAAAGAAGTTAAATGCACCTTCTTAATTTCAAGCACACCTCTGAAGCAAGTAGCAGCAATTAAAACACCAGCCTTTGTAATTACAGCACAGGAGCCTGTCTCTGCCCTCACAGCTAACTGTAACTGCTGTCACTTCTGGAGAGCTCTTCAGCAGCCACGCTCATCCACATCGATGCTCCAGCTCTCCATCCAGTTTATTACTGTCCTCTGCCACTGGCTCTCTGGGACCTGTTTGAGCAGCATCTTGCCCTGATCAAAAATAAGGACTTTGGGACACTACTGTAATATCAAATCTCAACAGTAGCATAACATGCCAAGCATCTTCTTTCAGATGAACTGAGGCAGCTGTAAGAGGAAGGGAAGGAGTTGGGGAAAATTTTAGTTATCACACAGTGAAATCTTCCCTGACTTTGTCCACCGAAGAAAGAACGGTAACATGGCCTGATCAGGGCCCACAATCATTTAGATGTCAACCTGATTTATCCATAGTGATTTCTGTTCCTATACCAGCTGTTCAAGTCTCTGCTGGGCAACTTGATTGGGAATTTTATACAGTGAACGGGCCATTTCAACCACAGTGTATTACTAGCTTCTCACAAATATTCCTCTCTGCTTGGGGGAGGAACACGCATCCATCAAACACCTTGGTGCCTTCTCTGCTTGCCACGTGCTGCAATTATTTGCTTTGGCACAGCAGATCTCTGGACAGCGAGCAGGCACGCTGTTATTTTCCCCAGCGACACCATCAAAAAAGGAAAGCATATAAATTATAGCAGTCTTGGGGCTGCCTTCATTTATCCTGCAAGGAACAGGATTTTTTTTGTGTGTGTGTCTAGTGCTATTTCTTTTTGAAAAAAGACATATCACTGCTCCCAGCTTTCCTTGCCCCAAGAAGGGACGGTGTTGAATACAGATCCAGTCACGGTTCCCCAGTGTGCAAATAAAACTCCATGGAAGAAAACCTTTTCAGCACAAGGTACCTGAGCTCTGCACAGCCCAGGGGAGACAGGGGAAAGTTCTCTGCCCCAATTTTTACACACATTTTGCATCATTTTACACTTCTAGAGCAGCTGCTGTCATGCATACTGGAACATTCATAAACACCTAGTAAAGAGCGTGTCCTGCTCGCACCTATATACATGACAGGTCCCTGACATTCTACAGGTCCATTGCATCACACTGTCAGTCCATGAAACGTGCATGGCTCAGAGAAAACAAGAACCCAATGAAAGCCCAAATGCGTACGAAGATAATGCCTTTACATATTCAAGCCACGTGTACACCCCACGGGCTTGATTTACTTCCTGTTTCCCATCACTGGTTTTGTGTCCCTCCTCCCCCCAATGATTTTGGTGGGCTTTAGATCAGGGCCTAAATGGATATATAGAATAAAAAAAATCCATTTCAACCTCAGGAGAGATTGGAAACAATTTATCACTTTCTTTGAAAGTGTTTAGACCACCTCTCCCGGGAAGGACTGCACCAAACAAAGGAAAGTAACGTGTCTATCTGAGTGGGGTGTCTGAAACAGCAGGAAGATAGCTGTGGAAATAGAGCAAAGGCTCTGGACTACTGCAAGTCTAATTAAACCTTGATTTAACTAGGGTTGCAATTTTTAATCTGCATTTTATTACTACTAAAAAGGAGAGCTGCTGAAGCATTCCTTATGTTTCCTTAACATCATTTTACCTAGCAGTCCCTGGAATGTATTCAATGTCAATTGGTATTTTTTTCCCTGGTACAGACATCTACACTGGCAGCTTCTAGCACTAACATAACACATCAACTCATATAAAGGAAAAAATCACCATTAGCTAAAAATACCTGAATGAAAACAAAAAAGTGTTTCAAATGCCATGGTATTACCCTGCCTTCCTTTCCTTGGCTCCATCTTTCTTTTCTTGAGATAGCTTCTGATACTTGCATAACTGCCTGACTTATTATCAGTTTTTAAACAGGAGAAGTGGAAGACATTTCCTTGAATTATGTTGGTGAAAAAACATAGCCTCATAAATGGTTTTTTTGTTAACAATCCATCCAAAGTCTATGAAGAACTAGTGAAAATATCAAGAAAAGGCCTGGTTAAATCAGCTGTGAATGAAAACAGAGTGGTGGGCCATGAGGTACTTTTTTCCCCACTTTCCAGAAGCTGCTCATTAAGTCCAATTTTAGGCTGGGGTGGAGACAAGCCACAGAAATTCCCAGGATGAGATAACACTGGTATCTGACTAACGAGAAATGTAACATCAATCAGACAGACTTGTAAGAAAGATATCACCGTCGTATGTACACAGGCGCCAGCATTACACAATGTGTTTGCCCCAGAGCATCCTTCCTGCCCACCTGCCCCCTTCCTGTTCAGCTCTGACCTTCCTGAAATTAGGACCATTTCTCCAGTCTCATTCAAAGTTTCCACCTTTATCTCTCAGCCTGCCTAAAGACAGTGCTGGCTAAACAAAGAATTTAGGAACAGAAATGACTGTATTTTGAAAGAGACGTACTCCAGAGAGCAGGAGGACCAGTGCACAAACCCAAACAGAGCAATGCCGGATGCTTTCACAAGGGAAACCTGCATCCTTTCTTACAGTAGAAATGATCTTAGAGAGGAAAGAATGACCTGCAGATGTAATTCATCCTAAGAAAAAGATACTTTAAAGGTAAAGCTCAAGATTTTTGTACTTCATGTGGTAAATGTAAACCCTTAGGGGTTTTCTAATAAGTCTGTTTAGGTACCCTGCACACATTTGCTGTGTGAAGAAGAGCAGCATGTTTGTTTGGTAGAAAACAAGTACAGAAACACACTGTGTTATTCTGCACAAGCACGATAAGCTTTGAAAACATTTAAATATAAAAAGCTAGAAAAGCAGGCATGAATGTGAGTCCCCATATCCCTTGGGATGGCAGGAAGCTGGGAATGTTCCTTCAGCCCTTGCACAGCCAGCAGCTCACTCCAGCTCCAGCACATTTCAGCATTTTATAAAGCAGCAGCCACTGCCAGGACCGATAAGTGCAGAATCCCAACACATACAATGCTCTGTAAAAAAGTAAAACCCACTGAGTTGCCCAAGAGTGCTTTGGCTGAAGTAATTCAAATGGCAAACCAGCACTTTTTAAAATAAATCCATTTCAAGTGGATCTGGCTTGTTTCCAACACCAATTAATAGCAATATTGAATTCTTGGGCAGCTAAATACGCAGCTTCTGCCCACTGGTCTTTCATGTAATGACACTGTAAAACGCTAAAAAGCCTGACTCAGCCAGAGACTACACATGCTGTTTCCCCCAATACAGACCGTTCAACACTCCGCTTTTGAAAGTATTTACATTCAAATTCATTTTGAGATGGTTTGGCAGTAAGGACTGCAGCACACAATTCCTCTGTCCACCATAGCCATATAATTGTTATAATTCAGCTTTCCAGGCATGTGTTCTTAGATATCTACAGAGATGCTTTAAGGAGGGGTAGCAGCAAATGCCCTGTTACAAGAGAAATAAGCCAGCACTCCCCTGCAAGACACTTTTGTTCATTTCCTTTCACAAAAATACACCAGCTGTGCTGCCTCTGTGCAAAGTAACAAACTACCCAAATTCACAGCGCTAATACTCATCAACCTGCCACAAGCATCTGCTGCCTGCACAAACAGGAACCCTGTGAGGAGCCAGCACCTTTCCCTTAGAGCTCCCATGTGCCCACCCAAGCCCCCGATCATGGCCGGTGTTACAGCACCTCCAACATGACTGCCGATGCTCATCCACTGCCCAACCACTACTGTTATATTTAAGGCACAGCCTTGCCTCCAACAGTACGATTTCTATATCAGAAAGGGCCATTTGGGGTTACAAGAAAAACAGCACTGCAGTTTCAAACTCAGGCATCTCAGAGACATAAATCAATAGGGAAGTTTGGAGGCAAAGAAAAAAAAGGATGCAATGTTGTATTTCACTGAATTACATTACTTTGGACATAACAGGATTCTTAATAGGTAACATGGAAAACCATTGCTAAAATTTAGGAATATATAAGATCTTGTGAACCTGAGAGCAGAGAGATGATTCTAGCAGCCTTTTAAATCAACTTAATGTCTCATTTTCCAAGTATCAACTTCTGATAATTTCTTTTCGCTACTGTATTGAGTGTTCAAGGCACACTTTTTCCTTGCATCTTCCCTATACCCTGCTTCAGGAAAGGACAAATCACTGGAACAGGGGCCAGTGGTGTACAAAGGATGCTTGGGAAAGCTGCTCTTTTATTTTTATACGTTTGTATCAGCTGGTAATTCATCTTTTACAAAGTTGTGGATGGCTGAAATTTCATTGCAAGACAACCATGCTCTGTTTAATAATAAGAAAAATCAAATGCCATGATTTGTAGGAAGTAACTTTTTCCCCTGAGCTTTTTATTACTGGCAAAATGTCAGCAGATTATTAAAGTGCAGAGGGCACAATCTGTGATAAATAACCTTGTGTTGCCACATACCAGACCAAAACGTCCTCTCCTCTCTGTCCAGACACATACCTTAGTTTTCCAAAACGGCTCTGATTTATGAAGAATTATAGATAACCAACAGAGTCTGAATGCGAAGTGCAACACCATGGGTGACCAGGGCTTGCTCAATTCCTGGAAGCACAAACAAGAGGGGCAAGGAACAAAAAAAAGCAAGAGCCAGAATGCAGCCTTACTTTTGTATGTGGCAGCTGCAAGATCACTGCTGGCATAACACATGCAATCTTTATCTTTACCTGAAATATAGCATCATGAAAAATTGGAAAGGACCCAGCAAAAAACCACAAGGCTGTCTCCAGGTCTTAAATCAACTGCAATGAGAGATTTAAGGTGTTCAACCTACTTAACTAATGAAAGACACTTAAAGCATCGTCTGATCACAGACTGCAATTACTTAGAGGGAAAAGATGTCAGAAAGCTGGAAAAGTGAAGCTAGAAAAAAGCCAGGTTAGAGAGAAAGTACACATCTTTTATTGTAAAGATAATTACCCTTTGCACACATTGCTGAAGAGCACAAAAGGATCACCAACAAAAATTAAAATGCACTGCATGCCTAAGATACATACTGTAATTCAACCAGAAGTTACTAGACGTGAGGTAAGAATCCCAGGCTAAAATCCTGTGGCTTGCAGATGCAAAATCAAATGAGATCAATAGGACTGATATTTCCAGCCTTAAAACCCAGGGTGCAAAGAAAACCTGAACTGCCCAAAAAGCAAACTCCAGACTTTCTACCTGAGCTCACTTACTCACCAGATAAGCACCTTACAAGACCACCATGCCAAGTGCTGCAGAGTCTTTCTCCAGGCTGCCCGAGTGCTGTACCTCACCGTGCTGTAAGGAAGCAGCAGGGCAGCCTGCAACAGACAGCTTGTGTTGCTTGTTAAACATTTCTAGCCCCTGAACACTGCATTTAGTCTCCACTTAATTCTTCTAAGGTCCATTTCCAAATCAGCCTGAAGAAAAAATTATTTTATTGAAGTCATTAAAGCAAACCTTTTTATTATTTCATATGCTGTTTCATTTTCTGGTACTCAAAACTAAATGGTACAGATATTTACTGTACTGGGAGTCTCATCTGTAGCTCATCTAAGATAGACTCACTGAGCCAATGGCTTAGAGCGCAGTAGGACTGCCCATTAAAAATACTACAGTATAATTCAAGGCTTCCTGCGGGCACCGTCTATGTGTGCAGCTCAGCTCATTTTCAAAACATTATTAAGAGCTACACTATTTAACTCACCCTTTAATTTTTATGTTAAATGAAAGCAAAGAGCATGATGAAAAAGTGGCAGTGAAAAAAAAAAGATGGGCCTGAAGATTTCCCACTAGATTTATCCAGAGAGTAAACAGGCATATTCCAGCTGGGACAGGGAAGGCAGACAAGGCCAGATAACCCGGAGAAGAGATCAGACCCTCTCCCTACCCTCATAACTTGTCTTGTAGGCCAGCAGCACAGGAAAATAAATAAAAAACCCAACCCCAAAACTTACTTTCTGTTCATTATTTTTCCGGCGCAGGCAGAGGCACAGGGGTACAAGCAATCTCCACACAGCTACACAAGACCTGTAATGGAAGCAGGAACACTGATGTCCTGAATCCAAAGCCAAATGCCTTAACCACAAAATTACCCTACTTTCATTGCCTCAACCTGTCTCAATCCAGAAGTACCAAATTACTGGGGGAGGGAAGGAGGGAGGGAAGAAAACAGAACATTTATCAGAAATATTTCTGACCCACCTAGAAGCTGACACTTCTTACATTGGTGTAAGTTTCCCATATTGCAGCTCAAGGAATTTGGAACAAGCATATGAACTTTTAGTGCACAAAATACTCAGCGTTCTGAAGTTCAAGTGAGGCTGACACAAACTCTCTATTAAAATCAAGCAAAAAGCCCCACATTGCTTAATGCTTTTCAGACAGAGGACTGGAATGCTCAAGAGATTAAATAATTCAGGCACTGCCTTTCCCTGGAGGTTCACATCCAGCTCAGATTACAAGTGTCAAGTACAATCACGCACACTCTTGATAGACTTTGAGGGGTAAGAGAACGGTCCAAGTACAATTCCCAGAAGACAAATGCTCGTATGGGACCAGTCCCTGTGGATCAGCTGGGCAGCACTCCTAGCAAGACAGCAAGAGAAGCCAGTGGAGGGAATACTGCAGAGAACTGGTGTCTTGGACACTTGGACACACAGGGTACAGAGGTGAATAAAGGAGGGAACACACTTTGGCTTCCCCTTGACAGTTTCAACTTCTGAAAACCCAGTGAAATCCTGTCCCAAATAAATCACTTTTATCCACATGGAGAGGCAGGGTGTGCTTACAGCAGCTCCACATTAAAAGCATAAAGACGTCATTCTCATTTGCACCAAACATGCCAAAACAAAGAGCTGGTGAGTTTTTACATAGGATACACAGCTCTACACACCTCGTGATTTGCTCAGGCACTCAAACAAGGGAGCCAGAGGGAAGCGACCATCTGCAGAAGGTGCCTGCAGCTCCAGCCAGGGAAGAACAGCAGAGGCAGGTGCTGGCAGATGGTGCAGCAAGCTGGTGGTGCACCCACTCAACCAGCCCAGCCAGCCCACAGACCGGAGCTGTTGCAACTTGCTACAAGCAGAAAACAGCAGCAAACTACACCTTGCTGTGCAGCGTGAGCGAAGCACAGATGGAGCAGAGCCTCTGGGGAGCCATGCTACAATCCAGTGCCTTAAGAGCTGACTCCTGCAATACCATTTTCCATGCAGTGCCCCTGCTTATGTAGCTCCAGGCTTGGCTTGAAGGTGCAGCCTGCTTCTTCACTCTATTTCCACTGCCATTTTCACTTGGAGTGCCTGCTGTTTCCTTTCAAAAACTGCTGTGTCCCTGAGTTGCAAAGGGCAGAAAGCTCTTCTAGCAAAACCTGGGAGTCAGCAATAGAGAGAGGAAACTAAATTATTAAGGACCACATTGATGCAGATTTTCTTTCTGTCTGGAGCAAAACTTAAATCTCTTCTTTCTTCCCCTGTCATGGCTATGGTAATAACGCACAACTATTCATTATCCTCATCTTAACTAGAAAAGCTCCTTTCAATTTAGCACTTAATATAATTATGGCAAATTAAATAGTGTCTAGAAAAAAGTCTTACTTTTTCAAAGCTACTATCTTACCTCTATGAAACTATCAGTTAAAAGTGAATCTAGCTATTAAACAATAAGGGTTTGTATCTATTCAGTGAGCAGAAAAGTGAGATGTTCAGCTGAAAATTTTTCAAATTCTATTTCCAAATTCAGTACCACATCTCCAAGGGAAAACAGGAGAATCTCATTAATGATAAGCACAATGTCCCTTTCACATTGCAGAGACAGTGCTTGAGCACTGATTCTCTGTTCACTTTCACTCACCTCAACGAAGCTTCCTTTTTTTATGAGGAAAAAAATTGCATTTTGCAAAACAACAAGGCAAATGATTGCCTTTGTGCTCCTTCAGCAAAAGTTCTCTCTGGTGACGTATTGTTAATGTGATTTCTCCGAGACACACACAGGATAAAAAGCACTTGGCTGCCACGAAGTCAACGGGAAAACACACACGCTTCAAGAGGGTCAGGATGTCAAACACAACACAGGAGATCAAACTACAGAGGCCAGGAGGAAATCAGGTAAGAAGCCATGTGCATTTACATGCTGTCTAATAAATATATGGTTATACGTGGTAAAAGCTTGGAAGATCCAGTTCTGCAAACATCAACTCACACAAACAAGTCCCTGTTTAGGGCAATCCCATTGCAGTCAAAGTGATTTCGTTTGTGAGGACAAAGTGCAGACATGGATTTCATGCCTATTCACATCTGTACCACGGAAGGATGTGAAACGCCCAAACACAGATCTTTCCTAGAAGGTCAGTCTGTTTAAAGCAATTAATTTCTAAACTGCTACTCAGTGAAAGAAAAGACAAAGAGAGGCTCTTGGTAAATGGTCCTTCTATGTTCTCATAAATAAATCAAACACTGGCTTGGTAATACTTGAACTGATATTAGAAGCATTATTTTTAACACAATGTAAGCATACCAGCCATCAGGAATAAAATATTAAGCAGGAAATATCTTTATTATATTGTTGTTCAACAATTGGGAAAACATTAGCAATAATTAGCAGTTGGCACTAGAACTGTTCTCTGCTAACTGTGCATCTTGTGGATAACAGCTAGGCTTATATTAACACAATCACGTCAGCTGACAACAGCTTTATAGCAGAGAACAGCATATAGAGAGAACAGCATTTCTGGGAAAAGGAATCTTTAGCACTGTGGGGATTATTGTGGTTAAATTGCTTCTGAGTCACAGTCGGTTGTTGCTCAATGTTTCTCACTTGGTCCCTACCTACCTTTTATTTCCTCATGAGGATGCACCTGTTCGGAGAAGAGAATAAAACTGGCACTGTTGCACCCGCTCTCTTAGCTAATTTAGAAGAGTTATTCAGTATCTTGCTTACACAATGGGATTATTGTTATTTATATTACAGAACAGCCCAGCAGAAGCCAAGGCCACATTGCACTAGACATAATGTGAACTTACGACAAAAGATAGGCCTCAGCACCAAAGGACATGTAATCCAAGCAGACATATGAGAAGATGAAAAAGGCATGGGAAGCTGTTGTTAACACAACCTGGCCACGTACCTTCTCAGGGCACTCAGGAGTAGGAGACCCTACACCACACTTCTCAGATAAGCTCACGGCTAGGGGATCCTCCCAGCTTCTCAGCACACCTCACTCTCTTGGAAAAGAGAGCTTTCAGCACCTACGCTGAGGGTTTCCACAAGCCAGAACTTGAATACCAGCTTGGAAAAAATTAGGTTAGATGCCTGACAGTCTGGGCTTGGTTTACACAGCCTCCAGCCCTGTCCACAACTAGAGCTCCCCGAGTCTATTGCAATGCATAGGTGTATGAATAAATGAGTGCAGGTATGCCAACGTGCCTCCCATGACCTAGAGTCCAGAAAGAAATTCAGGTGGTAACAGCAGAGTGATTACAGGCAACAAAGCCTGGGTGGATCATCAGTCAAAAAAAAATATGGGGCCTGGTTTGCATCCTCTGAACCTGAACTAAAACAACAAAAAAAAATCCATTTCTATCCATTCTTATCAAATTACACCTCCTCTTCAGTGAGGAATGTTACAAAGGCAGAGCAAGACAAGGAGGTTGGGCCAAATTAACAGATGTTAAAATGGAAGAAGAAAATCTATTTTGAACCAAACTAAAAAATACAAAGACTGTGTTATTTCGTGCCTAACACACCTGTGTCCTGCTCTAGATTGACAATAACAGAGAGCTCTATGGAAGGCAGCTTAAATTACTGCCTTGCCCACTACTGCTGTAATTTGTATGGTGCGTTCAGTGTTCACAGAAAGCCTTAATAATTCAAGTAAGGATTTACAACTTTATGGGAAAAAAAATTATATTGCTCAGACCAGAACTGTCTTTGACCCACGTATGAAAGAAAAGGTCATGAAACGATCTGCAAATCCAGATTTCTTTCCTTAGTCAGGTAAGGGGAAAAAAATTATTCACCGTATCAGCAACTGTCAGGCTTGCAGCATTGCACAATGTTCTTTTCAAAGCAACACAGCAAGAAAAGGCAGAAAGATTCATCTTATAAAATGGAAATCTCATCTATTTGCATCCATGCCAGGAGCTTACCAGAATAATCCCCTCGTCCCCAGCATTAATTCCAGTGGCAATTTCACATTCACCTTCCAGGGATTTTACAGATGAGCCAGCAGCAGCTCCCTGAGTGAACTGTGCAATGTTTGATAAAGTGTCAAAAAGCCTCAGTCACCTTCCACTACTACATAAAAGTGATTCTCTCCTGATGCTGAAAGTCATACCAAAAAGAAAAAAGGCAAAAAGAAAATATTTATTTTAAAAAGAAAAATTAAATTGTTCTTTTCATTCTGCCAAGATTACCCATGGTGAGTAAGTTACCCACACCATGGAATGCAGCAGACTTCCCTTCCTCTCCTTCACCGGGACTTGGCAATTTTTTGCTGTGGGGAGAGAATTCCCTGTCATTATAATCTGAGAAAAGAGCAAAACAATTGAATAGTGCAATGCTAGCGTAGCCTTTGGACTCTTAAGTGGCATCAAACAACACAGGTAACAAAAGCCAAACTGTCTCTGCAGCACTTAAGGTTGGAAGGAGCAACAACACACGAACAGTTGTCTGGAACAAACTACATTAACATGGAAATTAAAGTGCCTTTTAGAGCAATCTCATGATTTTGCAGTGAGAAAACTGAAGGAGAGCTAGCAGGACACTGCTTTTGTGCTCAAAGTGCTGCGCTAGGATGCAGAAGGACCAAGTTCATATTCAAGCTTTCCACTCAACACAGAACTAGGCATTTCATCACTCAATGCCTCTCTTCCATATCTTATAAAGATAAGCAGCAAGTCTGCTTTTATCTTAGCCTCTGCTGATCAATTTAGACAGCATACCCTTCGGGACTCTACTACAGTAGCATCCCATTTTGGGAATATACACAAAATAGCTATTACATTATTCCTTGGGGGTACAACTTCACATTGATTGATTCACTGACAGATTAGACAGGATGAAGCAGGCAGACTTGGTGTTGGGTTTTCGCCCGCCGCCAGGATAGCTGCACGTGTCCCAGTTTATTAAGGACGTGTGTATTTCTCTTTTGCCTTTAGTTGGTTAATTTTACACTGATACTATAATCATGCGAATGGTAACCAGGTTGCTGAAACCCCCAAGTTCACGCAGCCCTACAGCCAATTCCCAAGAAGTCAAACCTTGGCTTGGAATTTAACAAAACACATATAAAAACTATTACCAAGAAGGCTGCCAGCACGATAAGATTATTGATACTGGCCCATTGCACAGACCTCAGTGACACATTTCAAAAAGGAAGCCTAGGTATACACCTAGCTGTTTATTAAACAAGGAGGAGAAAAGAGCCTTTTCAATCTAGAGTTTGATTTACACATCTATAAATCCTTCAATCCAAAAGGAGCATAAGGGAAATAATGGCACAACTTCAACTGTACCTCTACCAACACAACACAAAACTATCTGAGACTAGAGAACAAGGGATATGCCCACGTTTTTTACCCAGGTTGCAAGAAAAAAAAGAAAAAACCCACCAACACACAAGCAGCTGGACTATTCTAACCTAAAAAAAAAAAATCCACTTTTCACGTCACTCTTCTTTTGTGATGGGCAGAAACCATTTAAAGGTAACTCTAGTGTGCTGTCAGCTGCTTCCAATTTTGCAGAATATTCCCCTTTAATCCCTTGATCTTTTTGTATTACACAGATGCATATACAGTACCTAGAGCCTGATGCAAGCACGACACCCCCTACACCTTTAAACAGTTTTACAATAATTCAGAAATGTGGAAATTATTGAAGCAGTCTTGGCTTTTGAGTCCCTCAGTGATAAAATAATCTGGGTCAGCAGGCATTATTTTGGGAAGTTTTTGCTATTTCCTGGCTCACCTGGTCTCACATTCCAAGCTTGGGAGAGAGCATCCATGAATTAATTTTGTTCCTACCACCTCCAGAGTAGGTATGGACAGGAGCATTATGACAAGGAGAATCAGAGCTGCTACTATTTGAAGGCTGGCTTAAAACATACAGTATGCTAAAATGTGCTGTGTCCAATTAGTACCACAGCAAAAGCACATGGGTATTAAATTTTGCAGGCAGGAAAACTGCTGCGGAAGAGTAACCCATCACCATGGAGGGGGAGACATGAAGAAGGCAGGCAGGTACAATGGGAAGATGAGATTGCAAAACCAGGCCAGCATGTAGACAGATGTGAGTACCACCACTTGGGATTTGGGACTTAGTCCTCAGCAGCTCATCCTCTGGAACAATAAAGCAGCAGGCGGGAAGATCTGGGCAGGACGTACGCTGCTCCTTAGCCCTCCACAGAGGCTCAGCAGCTGCTTATCAAAAGGGTGTTTTTCAGGACGGTTGTCTCCTTCCTCCTTCACTGCATGGCCAGAAAGAGCCACAGTGGTGGGGAGGGGCTGGGATGAGGGCAGAAACCGTGATTTAGACACAGCCCTGTACAATTAAATGCACCACAACCACACTGCTCCATAAGGAGGGCTGTGAGCTCCACGCACAGCAGCACCTGGGAGGAGTTTGCTCAGTCTCAGAAGCTTGGTGCTCTGGAAAGCACAGCACAAATGCCAGCAATGACAGTCAGGAGCCTGCACAAGGAGTAAGCAATCCCAGCCCCACACTGAGACAGGCTGGCATAGCAGATCACTGTCATTCTTGCCCAAACCCACATGTATTTGGCATTTGGATTGTCTGTTCCCATTCCCTGAGCTGCTGCTTCTGTTTCCTTTACCTTAGTAACCACAGCAGGCATGCACAAACACCTACAATGTGCTGCCAGAAACATCTCATGTTGAAGAGTGGAGGCATGAGGAACAGCATTGTGGCTGAGAAAACACTGTGCTATTAATGCTCCAAAGGCAGGGAGGTCAGGAGAAGAAACACTAAATGCAGCTTTTCCCCCAAAGAAAACAGGAGATCAAACAGCACAAATATGTGCTGTTGCAGAGGGAAGTCTGTGCTCCATGGTTCAGAAGCAGCAGGACCCTGCTGACACACTTCAGGGCACTCTCATTTTTGCCTCTTAAGCCCCTAAAAGACCTTCGCCACTGGCAGCACTGACCATCTCACGATTGCCTCCAGCAGGTAACAGGTCCCTTGCACATGAAGGGGGTCTCACCCAATTCAGATCAGCTTAACTAAAATTTTTATGATCTATGAACATAATACGAATTAGTCAAGTCTGAGTTTTGCTCTGAACATAGCACACTGACTTCAAACAAATCTTACAGATTACAGGAATGGCCTTTCCCTAGAGATATCCCAGATTCCAAAACGCAGAGCTGTATCGGACACAGAGCCATTTTTCCCCTGCTGTAGCCAGGAAAGCACCTTGCTAAATACCTAACCCAGCAATGGAAACTGAACCACCTGTACCATACAAGCCTCCCTCCCACTCACCTGATGAATCAGTGTTGCAATAAAGCACATGGAAATTAAATACCATGAAAAGATCACAGCAGTACATCTGACTTTCAGTTGCATTCATGTAGCACTGTGATTAAATCACTCCTTAGGTTCACACTGTCCACTTCAGACCAAAACAGGCTGCAGGCAGGACTAAGGCCTGCATTTTTAGCCTTGAATCAGAGAACTGCGGTTCCTACCTTAATCAATAGTGGCACAAAGTAAACCCTGGCGCTGGACTAGACTCCCTTGCTGCCCCCATGCCTTCTTGGCCCAGCTCAGCCATCACCCTCCTCGCCAGGTTGGGGTGAGCCTACTCTCAGGGTCACCTATCACCCCACCATGTGCTGCCCTGCGGAGAACACCCATTCTCCACTTTCGGCAAGAAAACTTACCACGCGCAGAGGGGAAGCTGCCACAAGCTATGACTTGAGGCTTATCTCCTTCCCTCCCCACTCACACCTCTTTGGAAACTTGCTGCCAAGGAGGAAAGGTGGCAGCTGGGGACGCATCCAAAGCAGTGGCTGCTCTCTGCTGTACAGACGTTGCTACTATTATCTTGTGCATCAGTGTGAAGAGAGGGAAGGAATATTTTGACAACAAAGATACTACTGCAGCTGGATGAAGCGAGGAGGTGACTACACAGCTTAAAGAAGTTTCCTCCTCACTTACATTAAACAATTGTTTCACACTACAGCACTTTAGGTTTGCGTAGTGCTTGAAAAACATGGTTTCTGATCCAGCAGACAGTTGTATGTGCTTATATATTTATTTCTCTGGGAATACTGCCTCGCTTCACTTAGCACAAGCTAAAAGCATTTCCAAGCTCAGGTCTACCTGGTTTTTAGATAGCAATGCAAATGGTCTCCAGTATGGTGCCTGTATGAGTGCCTATAGGAAAGGTAATTACTATCCTCACACGTAGCCAAATAGTATCAGTGCAGACAGACTCCTGACTATTTCCTCACCATCTTGGAAGAAACATATTAAAAATAGGTTCCACCGACCAGATATGCTCCCACATCTAAAGAAAAGACGTCACCTTGAGAGCTTGCAATCCCCCACGCCACGCCAGCCACACACCAGCTGTCCAGCCCTACCATGCAGAGATTGCCGGTGAGTGTGTGTGGGGCACCCCACAGCTCCCACTGACAAACCCCAAACCGAAACGGTGAAACACGCTTGCTACACACAACCTGGGCACAAAGCATGGGCAGAGGCAGCAGGGTTATCTTCCTGGAGCTGCCAACGCTCAGCCTCTTACTGAAATCACTCTGCTCATCAGACGACTCTGGGTACCACGTTATGCTTAAAAATAGGCAGCCTGGCTGCACGGTGGACAGACAGAAGGGCTGGCTTTGGGGGTGGAACGGATTTATTGGGGTAATTGGCGGGGGGGAGGGTGTATTTGCTTTTAGAGGGTATTTTGGGGAGGGTGGCTTTTGGGGGTATTGGGGGAGGGAAGTGGCTTTTTGGGGGTAAGGGGCTCGGAGACAGCCGACCCACAGGCTG